>JBAMYA010042382.1:0-14476 GCA_037176975.1 Arrhamphus sclerolepis
CTATGTTAAGCTCTTAAAGACAATAGAAGATGATCTCACCCGCTGGAATTCTCTTCCCATTTCACTCATGGGGAGAACTGCTGCTATCAAAATGATGGTCTTACCAAAAATAAATGATCTTTTTTCAAAGGTACCCCTCAAACCACCTCCTTCATGGTTTAAGTCCCTGGACTCATGCATATCAAAATTTCTCTGGAGAAACAAACCTCCACGTATTAGTTTAAAAACATTACAAAAGACTAGAGACTGTGGAGGTCTGCACTTACCCAACTTCCATTACTACTTTTTAGCCAATAAGCTACAATATATTGTAAAATGGTGCAAAGCTCATCCACTAGATGAACTATGGCTGGATTCAGTATTTTTGCAGTGATTTGGAAATTTCAGACTTACCATTCATTAGTCATATAATATCAAGCATCATAAATGCTTTAAAAGTATCAACATTAGCTCCTCTCTGACAGCCTGGTGGGAGATGCTCATGGATGCTACAGTGGAATAAAGTATTTAGAACATTTAATCATCAGTGGAAAATTTATTCCTTTTGACACACTCACTGTACATTATGGGATTAGCTGCAACAAATTTTTAGAATATCAACAACTCAAGTCCATAATAGATAGAAGATATTCACTCTACTACAGTTACAACTTCCCACTAAGGTGATAGAATTTCTCAACTTGAACACCACAAAATTACTATTAAAACTATATAGATTAATGTCTAAAATAGATAACTCAGTCTCTCTCCCAACTTCTAAATGTGAAGCTGATTTATTCCTGAACTCTAATCAAAACTTCTGTTCACAATTATGTTTAAACATGTTCAGTATGAGTAGGAATCCAAATCTGCAACTCATACAATCCAAAGTTCTCTACAGAACACATTATACAGGATGAAGGATGTTCAAGAGGGTCTTGCAGACTCTAATATCTGTTCCCAGTGCACAGAGAACACGCCTGATGATTACATGCACGCTTTATGGTTCTGTGCACCCGTGCAGACGTTTTGGTTGCAGGTATGTGTGGACTTATCAACATGGCTTAACTGCAGAATTCCTGCGGGCTCCACACTGTGCATACTGGGTCACCTGGTGACATTAGCATGGAAGCTAACTTGGCTCATATGGTTCTCACTGCCTTATGTATCGCAAAGAGAAACGCGGAAACAAGAAACTAGTCTATCTATTAATCAATTCAGAAATCTTTTATCAGATCATCTCAGTAATGAGATGATGTCTTCTTCCTCCAAACAGCATTCAGCAGAACTGCATTCTCTTTGGTCCCCATTTATGGGCTCCATCACCTAGTGGGGGCGGGTGGGCAGTGATCTTGCTGCTCTGGGATTGGGGGTTGACTGGGGGCCCTGAGATGTGGGTCTCTTGTGGTCTTTGGGGGTGGGAGGGGGAGATGGGGATCTGTGCCTGGCCTGGTGGGGACTTTGGATGGGGTTGCTGGGCGTGGCCTGGGTGGGGGCCACTGGCCTTGAGCGAGGTATCTGGACTGCTCCGGTCTGGGCTGGGGTGTGGGCCCTGAGCGCCGTGCCTCTAGGTGGAGATGGGAGTGGTGAGAGAATGATTGTCCATGTCCTTGTCAGTGTGTGCTTCATATGAGTGAATGGGGGTCCACTGTCCAGCCTGGGTTTGGGGATCTTTGCTTTTGGGCTTGCCTGGGTTGCGCCTTGTGGGGGGTTCTCGCCCCCACCGTTCCCCTGCTGCTCTTGCAGCTGAGCGCACCTTTGGCTCTGAGGTTTCCACCTTGGGCATCAGGGTGGGTGCTGGCCCACCGGTGTCGGTTGTTGGGGGTCTCCCCCATCTCCCTGGGCAGGGGGTTGTGGCCCTGGAGGGCATGGATCCCAGGGCCCTGCTATTGGCCTGCACTGGGTGGCTGATGCCAGGTGGAGTCCTGGCCCGTCACCGTACGTTCCCTGGCTCCACAGTCATGGGGGGTCTACCCGGAGCTGCCCTCTGTTGCCTGCTGGGATGGGGTGGGTCTTGCTGGCGGTGGACTTCCTCCTTTCCCTCCTCTGGTCCCCCATGGAGGCTGCTGGTTGCCTGGGTCTGGGGGTCCTTTGGTCTTCTGTCTTTTGCTTCTATTTCTCTCTTTCAGATTCCCTGTGTCTTGCTGGTGCCCGTTGTGTCTTTCAGAGCTGCAGCAGATGTTTATCTCTCCCCCGTTCCTGTCCCCTCACTCTCTTTATTCACAAAAAAAGCCTCATACAGTGATGAGAAAACTGAGTATTAGAATAAATAAATGAAGAAGAGAGCGAGACTATGATAGACGACATTGATTCTGTTAAATGATTCAGGACAGTCTGGAACAAATATAGGACAGATGCTCAGTGGACAAAGGACTCCTCCAACAGGCTTGGCCTATAGCAGCATAACTAGGAGGTGATCTAAGAGACTCCCCCCAGCAGCCTAGGACAATAGCAGCATAACTAGGAGGTGGTCTAAGAGACTACAGAGTTAAAGACTTTATCAAAAAGGAAGGTCTTAACTCTGGTCTTAAATGTAGAGAGGAAGTCTGCCTCCTGGACCGAGGTTGGGAGTTGATTCCACAGTAGAAGAGCCTGATAGCTGATAGCTCTTCCACCCTTTCTAGACCTACAGACTCTTGGAACAGCAAGTAAACCTGCATTCAGGGAGCGCAGTGTTCTACTAGGACAGTAAGGAACTATGAGATTTTTCACATAAATTGGAGCTCTATCATTCAGAAGTTCAGCCTCTTTTCTTCTCTCCTCACTATTGGCCCAGCCTAATACCAGACCAGAAGAAGTTAAGAGAGTTAGTCAAAGGAGGGATAGCTCCTTTGAAAAAGACACAAATTTATATAGGTGGGTAAGGATCAAATTAACCTAAGGCTAAATGTCCCGGTGGGCCTAAAAGCAGCCATCCTAGAAGAAAGCGTTATAGCTCAAACATTATATTTAGCCACCAATACTAATAAATCCCTCCCAACCCCCCTTACCCTACCAGGCCTTCCTATATATATTATAGGAGCGACAATGCTAATATGAGTAATAAGAGACATGACTCTCTCCAAGTAAATCAGATCGAACCCCTTACTGAAAATTAACGGCCCCAAATAAAGAGGGAATTGGATCAGAAAACAAACCACTAGAAAACCTTCCAATACTAACCGTTACCCCCACACTGGTGTGCCCCCTCGGAAAGACTAAAAGGAGAAGAAGGAACTCGGCAAAAATATTAAAGCCTAGCCTGTTTACCAAAAACATCGCCTCTTACTCAAAATATAAGAGGTCCCGCCTGCCCGGTGACAAATAGTTCAACAGCCGCAGTATTTTGACCGTGCAAAGGTAGCGCAATCACTTGTCTTTTAAATGAAGACCTGTATGAATGGCACCACGAGCGCTTAACTGTCTCCTCCACCCAGTCAATGAAATTGATCTCCCCGTGCAGAAGCGGGGATACACACATAAGACGACCCTTTGGAGCTTTAGACAACAGGCAGACCATGTCCATGCCCCCAAGTAAAAGGAATGAACTAATTGGATCCTGCCCTACTGTCTTTGGTTGGGGCGACCACGGGGAAACAAAAAACCCCCATGTGGAACGGGAGACCCTCTCCTATAACCAAGAGCCACAGCTCGAAGTTTCAGAACTTCTGACCAAAAAGATCTGGCAACGCCGACCAATGGACCAAGTTACCCTAGGGATAACAGCACAATCCCCTTTTAGAGCCCATATCGACAAGGGGTTAAGACCTCAATGTTGGATCAGGACATCCTAATGGTGCAGCTGCTATTAAAGGTTCGTTTGTTCAACGATTAAAGTCCTACGTGATCTGAGTTCAGACCGGAGTAATCCAGGTCAGTTTCTATCTATGAAATGTTCCCTTCTAGTACGAAAGGACCAAAGAGAAGAGGCCCATACTAAAAGCACGCCTCCTCCTAACCTGCTGAAATCAACTAAAACAGACAAAAGGACATACCCCCTCCGTCTCAGAAAATGACATGTAAAGATGGCAGAGCCCGGCTATTGCAACAGGCCTAAGCCCTTACTACAGGGGTTCAAATCCTCTTCTTAACTATGATCTCAACACTTATAAACTTTATTATTATCCCACTAATTCTCAACGTTTTTGTACTATTAGCAGTCGCACTCTTAACCCTTGTAGAACGAAAAGTGCTAGGCTATATGCAACTACGAAAAGGCCTTAACATTGTGGGCCCCTATGGCCTTCTCCATCCTATTGCAGATGGCCTAAAACTCTTTATAAAGGAACCAGAGCGGCCCTCCACCTCATCCCCAGTCTTATTCTTATTTACCCCTATACTAGCCCTCACCCTTTGGGCCCCTATACCGCTCCCGTTCCCCATTGCCGACTTAAACCTAGGAATCCTTTTTATTCTTGCACTATCAAGCCTGGCAGTCTATTCAATCCTGGGCTCGGGTTGAGCCTCCAACTCAAAGTATGCCCTAATCTGGGCTCTACGTGCCGTCGCCCAAACCATCTTCTATGAAGTTAGCCTAGGACTGATCCTCCTTAATGCAAATGTTTTCACAGGGGGCTTCACCCTACAAACATTTAGCACAGCCCAAGAAACAACATGACTCATCCTCCCGGCCTGACCCCTCGCTGCAATGTGATACATCTCCACACTAGCAAAAACAAATCGAGCCCCCTTTGACCTCACTGAGGGTGAATCCGAGCTTGTTTCCGGTTTCAACGTAGAGTACACCGGGGGCCCCTTTGCCCTATTTTTCCTCGCTAAGTATGCCAACATTCTTCTTATGAACACACTCTCCGACACCCTATTCTTGGGCACCTCCCTCTACCACACTGTACCAGAAATAACTTCCTCCTCCCTCATATTTAAAGCAGCAATACTTTCCTC
The DNA here is from genome assembly GCA_037176975.1 of Arrhamphus sclerolepis. NCBI lineage: Eukaryota > Metazoa > Chordata > Actinopteri > Beloniformes > Hemiramphidae > Arrhamphus > Arrhamphus sclerolepis. The sequence continues at coordinate 4,861 of JBAMYA010042382.1, forward strand.
TCTATTCTTTTGAGTCCGATCCTCCTACCCTCGATTCCGATACGACCAGCTTATGCACCTGATCTGAAAAAACTTCCTCCCACTAACCCTAGCCTTAGTTGTCTGGCACCTCACACTTCCAATTGCATTCTCAGGTCTCCCCCCTCAACTATAAGTTGCCTGGGGGAGAAGCAAAGGGCCACTTTGATAGAGTGAATAATGAGGTTTAAAGTCCCTCCAACTCCTTAGAAAGAAGGGACTCAAACCCTACCTGAAGAGATCGAAACTCTTAGTGCTTCCACTACACCACTTCGTAGTAAGGTCAGCTAAATAAGCTTTTGGGCCCATACCCGAAAAATGTTGCTTAAAATCCTTCCTTTACTAATGAATCCTTACATCTTTGCTACCCTTCTACTCGGCCTACCACTGGGCACTACAATTACGATTACAAGTTCCCATTGACTCCTTGCTTGAATAGGCCTTGAAATAAACACCCTTGCCATCATCCCCCTAATAGCACAACACCATCACCTGTGACCAGTTGAAGCCACAACCAAATACTTCTTAACACAAGCAGCAGCTGCCGCGATACTACTATTTGCCAGCACCACAAACGCATGGCTAACTGGGCAATGAGACATCTACCAACAAGCACTCCCCTTTCCTATTACAATAATTACCCTTGCCCTCAAAGTAGGCTTAGCACCCCTACATGTCTGGCTCCCAGAGGTCTTACAAGGACTGGACCTAACAACAGGCCTAATCCCCTACCAAAGGGGACAAAAAATTGTCCCCTTTGCTCTTATCCTACAACTTCAGCCAGCCAACCCCTCCCTTCTGATCTCTCTGGGCCTTGTTTCCACCCTCATCGGTGGATGAGGGGGACTAAACCAAACCCAGCTGCGCAAAATTCTTGCATACTCTTCTATTGCCCACCTCGGCTGAATGATTCTTATCCTCCAATTCTCCCCCTCCCTAACATTCCTTACACTCCTTACCTACTTTATAATAACATTCTCAGTCTTCCTAACCTTTAAGACTAACAAAGCTACAAGCATAAATGCCCTCGCCACCTCCTGAGCCAAAGCTCCTGTCCTTACAGCCGTCACTCCTCTCCTTCTCCTCTCCCTAGGAGGACTTCCACCCCTAACCAGATTCATACCAAAATGATTAATTCTGCAAGAATTAACAAAACAATCTCTTGGCCTTACTGCCACTTTAGCTGCCCTCTCTGCCCTCCTCAGTCTCTACTTCTGCCTCCGCCTCTCATATGCTATGACCCTTACATCTTCCCCTAGCAACCTATCCGGTACAACACCCTGACGTCTATCCTCCACTCAATCCTCCTTCCCCCTTGCCCTCTCCACTTCCGCAACAATTTGCCTTCTCCCTCTGACCCCTGCCTTAGTAACACTCCTTGCCCTCTAGAGACTTAGACGAAGGGCCTTCAAGCCCTAAGCGAGGGTGAAAATCTCTCAGTCTCTGCTAAGACTTACGGGACACTAACCTACATCTTCTGAATGCAAAACAGATGCTTTAATTAAGCTAAAGCCTTTCTAGATAGGTAGGCCTTGATCCTATGTTACGTCCCTCTTCATTTCTGCTGGCTCTATTGCTATAATACACAGAGGGGTGGTGCTAATTACCCCCATTGGCTTCACCTGGGAGGTTGAAGATATAGCCTGTCTGGTGAACTTCAGGGGCAGCTCACCATTCTAGATGCTGTGGTTGTTTTTTGGTGCTGGTTTGCTGGCTTTTAATAAATAGACCTTTTACTTAACAAATGCCTGTGGTCAGTCTCCATTTTATGTTGCGGCCCTCGAGCCAAACTCTTAGTTAACAGCTAAGCGCTCAAACCAGCGAGCATCAGTCTACCTTTCCCCCGCCCTTTACTAGGCGGGGTGGGGGAAAGATAGACTGATGCTCGCTGGTGTCAACCTGCTTCTTTAGATTTGCAATCTAACACGATAACACCTCAAAGCTATGATAAGAAGAGGATTCAAACCTCTGTCTATGGAGCTACAATCCACCGTTTAAAACTCAGCCATCCTACCTGTGGCAATTACACGTTGATTCTTCTCAACCAACCATAAAGATATTGGCACCGAACAGAACTAAGCCAGCCAAGTAACAATGGTTACTTTTCGCTAACCATCGTCTGAATGTGAATTCTGGAGCGGATATTCTGCCCAGCCCAAAAAAAGGAAAAAATCTTCACACGTGAGAAACTCTTTTCACAAGTGTTTGTGGATGCATAGAAGAGTTTGAAGCTGTAGATAATTCGAGGAATTGTGACAGTTTCTGTGTGAAAGATTTTTTTGAAAGAAACGAGATGGCAGAGAAAATTACAGTTGCGCATGATGACCAAAAGAGGGCGCCAAAGCCCACACAAAAGGCTATAGAAGAGAAAATCAGAAGGCTGAAAGGAGAAAGAAAAGGAAAATTGGTTAACCAAACACAAGAATGACTTGGAGAAATTGACTGAAAGTCAACACAATATATATATATATATATATTTTTTTTTTTTTCCACCCAGTGCTCAGTACCAAAGTTGTAGTCCTGAGTGTTGCACTCCCACTGCTGACCCCAGGAGGGCCCCACACTGAGCTCAAGTCTCCTTCTCTATTTGAGGAGTGAGCAGGCCCTTCTTTACACCCGGAGATAGGGGATTCCCCAGCTGGACATAGCACGTGGAAGTATCATGTTATTCCAGCTGGATCCTCCCTGCTCCCTCGGGCACCCCAGCCAGCCAGGGGAGGCAGGACTACTGCATGTTTTTGTGAGGGTAGCATTAGCTGCCCAAGGGAGCACATGCAAACTCCACACAGAAAGGCCCTTTTGCCAACCCCACCCAGGGTATGGGTGCTGATGATGTAGAGACACACACACACACACAGCGTCTCCTTGTGGGCGTTGAACGCAGGACCTTCTAGCTGTGAGGCGATTGGGCTACCGGCTGTGCCACCGTGCCCCGTGAACACAATATTAACTTCATAAATGATGAAGCATTGTTTGTGTTTGAAAGATGCCTTGGAGAATTTGAAAGGATTAATGGAGAAGAGTGTGAATTGATTGCAAATGTGGTTAGAGACCCTCAAGAAGAATATGATGATCTTAACCACATGATGGCACTTCTAAGGCAAGTTCAGTTGTAAGCCTTATGTCCAGCACTAGTTCTACAAAGTAATAAATTAAAACAGAATGTGAAGCATGATTAGCAAGAGCTGCTGCAATGAAAAAGAAAGAAGCAATAGACCATGAAGACATTTGTCTGAAATTAATGAAGGAAAAATGCCAAATTAAAGGTGTACAAGCAATTTGAAGATGCTCATGAGTCAATGGACGGATTCGTTGATCCACTGCTAAGACCCAAATCTGAATAACTGATGAGTAAACAGGAGAAACCACATGTAACCGGTGTTAATGGAGGTGGCAAGCATGTCCTTCCTTTCAACCTAAAGCCAGTTGGTCCTTCAGATGGAAGAAACACAAGAGTTAAGTCACCAGCAGTATGTCACACCCTGATTCTTCTCCAGACAGTCTGTTTGAAGTGTTGCAGCAGCAAAATGAGGTCACTGAGATGCTCATTAAACAACAGAGTTTGTCTCAACTTCCACACAAAGATCTACCAATGTTTAAAGGAGATCCTCTGACCTACAGATCTTTCATTCGAGCCTTCGAGCATGCGATTGACAGCAAAACAGACAACTATCAAGATCGTTTCTATTACCTTTATTACCTTGAACAGTTTACATGTGGAGAGCCGCTTGATCTAGTTCGCAGCTGTGAGCACATGAGACCCGACAGAGCGTACAAAGAAGCTAGAGGAATTGTGCTTATGACATCCAAGAAAAAACAAGAAAGAGAGCCAGATTTCCTGACTCTGTGAAATTTGTTTACCATCAAGCAAAGATTGCAAACGATCCTCTATTTGGAGATATCCTAGACATCACCTATGGAAATCAGAAAACTGAGAAAAAGAAACTCAGCACTATGAAAGGTGAGTCAAAGAGAAGCAGCTTTGCTGTGAATATGTCTGCAACAGAGAAGGATGTCCGTAAAGGACAATCAGAGAAGAAAACAGCCACAGTCATGTCTGCAAATGTTTTCCAAATTCCTTGTCTGTATTGCCAGAAGAACCATGCTGTGTGCAATATGATCAAAGACAAGCCTTTGAAAGAGAGAATTCAGTTCCTGAAAATGAATGGTCTCTGTTTCAGCTGCCTGGCAGCAGGTCACTTGTCCAAGGACTGTAAGAAAAAAAGTTTCATGCTCAGATTGCTCCCTCAAGCTCCCAGCTATTCTGCATGTGGTAAAACAAGGCGTCACATCAGATCAGAACATGGTGGATGACAGTTCACCAGGCACAGATGAAGTCACAATTGCTCTTGTGTCTGCAGAGTGTAGAAGAAGTGAACATATTAGGGCTGGTAATGGTGAGCATATTCTCCCCATTGTACCTGTGTAGATAAAGCACAAGAAAAGCACAAAGGTAGTCAAGACGTTTGCATTCCTAGATCAAGGAAGCACAGCGACTTTCTGCACCAAAGCCTTGGCAAAGAAGTTGAACATCAGAGGCAGAAAGACAGAGTTTTTTTCTTCATACCATAGCCCAAGAACAGAAAGTGAGTAGCTATGTGCTTACCGATTTGGAGGTGTGTGGTTTAGATGAGCAAAAATACATCCAGTTGCCAAATGTGTATACTCAGCCAGATATACCTGCAAAGAAATCCAACATACCAGAATAGACAGATATGGTGAACTGGTCTTAACTGAGCAGAGTCCATCTTCCACAACTTCAAGCAGAAATTGGCCTTCTCATCGGCGCCAGTGCATACAAAGCCATGGAGCCATGGGAGATCATCAGTAGCCAGAACGACGGACCATATGCCGTAAAGACAGCACTTGGTTGGGTCGTTAATGGGTCAATTAGCAGATGTCAAGAAAATGAGGCAGATGATGATGAAAGACGAAGTTTCCTTGTCAGTCCTATCTCTGTGATGAATATTGAAGACATGCTGATGAAGCATTACAACGCTGACTTTCCTGAAAGACGGTGTGATGACAAACGAGAAAACTCTCAACATGATAAGCAGTTCATCAACACCGTGACTGCATCAGCACAGCTTGTTGATTTGCCACTATTGCATCAAGTTGCCTCTGAAGGATGATAAGATGAGGATGCCATGCAATCATGGTATTGCTGAACAGAGACTTAACTCCTTGAAGAGAAAGTTCAGTCAGAACACAGATTTCTGTACAAGACCTTTATGAGCAATATACTGGAGAAGGGCAATGTAAAAAGAGTTCCAGAAGAGCAATTGAATCGCAACGATGGAAGAGTATGGTTCATCCCACACCACGGGTGTACCATCCGAAAAAGAGAAAATTGCGTGTTGTCTTTGACTGTGCAGCAACTTATCAAAGCATTTTGCTGAATGATCAGTTGTTGCAAGGCCCAGACCAAACAAACACCCTCGTCGGAGTGTTGCTGAGATTTAGACAGGAGTCGCCATGATGACAGACATCGAATCTATGTTGTACCAGGTACGAGTTCCAGACATAGATGGCGATCTGCTATGCTATCTCTGGTGGCCAGGTGGCAACATCAACGAAGAATCAGCTGAATACAGAATGTGTGTGCATCTGTTCGATGCTACATCATCCCGCAGTTGTGCATCGTATGCACTGAGAACAACTGCGGAAGATTCAGTCATGAAGACCACACCAGAAGCTACACGGGCAGTCCTCAAAAACTTCTGTGTTGATGACTGTTTGAAGTCAGTGGCATCAGAAGGTCTAGCAGTTGCTCTTGTGAAGGAGCTCACAACATTGTGTGCTAAAGGTGGTTTCCATTTGACCAAGTGGGTCAGCAACAGCAAAATTGTACTGAATTCCGTCCCTGGATGGAATTAAGGATCTTAACTTGGAGAGGAACGAATTACCTGTAGAGAGCGTTAGGCTTTAAGTTCAAGGTACACCTCCCAGATAAGCCGTGCACAGCACGAGGCATCTTAGCCATTGTCAGTTCAGTGTACGATCCATTGGGCTTTCTAGCACCACTCCTTCTACCTGTCAAGCTCATTCTAAGAGATCTCTGCAAATAGAAGGATGGGATCAAGAAATCCATGAAAGGCCACGGAAAACATGGCATACATGACTAGTTGACCTTGACAAGCTTTCAGAATTGAAAGTCAACAGATGTTTCAAACCTTTTACTTTTGGACCAACCACAACTGCCCAGATCCACAACTTTCTCACCACAACAAGGTGAGAAACATGTATCCTTTATGATGGGAAAGTCCAGAGTTGCTCCCCTTAAACAAATCACTATTCCTAGAATGGAGTTGACAGCAGCGATGGTTGCAGTCAAAATTGATCGAATGCTGAGAGAAGAACTTGAAGTTCCCCTGATAAAATCAATCTTCTGGACCGATAGTACATTGAAACAAAACATTTGTGGCAACAGGGTTTCTTTCATTAGAGAGGAAACTCTGTCTCAGTAGAAATATGTCAACACTTCACAAAATCCTGCAGATCAAGCCTCAAGAGGCTTGAGGATCGACAGTTTCATGAACAGTAAGAGCTTTTTTCAAGGACCTAGTTTCCTGTCAAATTAAGATGATTGGCCAGAACAACCTAAACAGCGTACTTACCTGACAGAAGACGATGTTGAGGTAAAGACATCTGCAGCGGTGTCATGCGAAAATTCAGATGAGTCCATGGAGCCATTAGTCCAGTTTATGAAGTATTATTCCACTTGGCATATGCTGGAAAAAGCTGCAGTTTGGGTTCTGCGCCTAAAAGAAGTGTTGCAATGCCTAAGAAAAGAAAAGAGTTTCAACAGACTAAAAGGAAATCTGAAAAAGATCCAGAAAAACACAAAACCATGATTGAACAACAGATGGCGATGTGTAAGAAGAACCTGGAAAAGAGACTACTTACCAGTGAAGACCTGTCCAGAGCAGATATCGAACTGCTCAAATACAGCCAGAAACAGACCTATGCCAAAGCGATGAAAGCTCTGCAGACTGAACAGTCTGGGGTGAAAAGAAACAGTTTGATTTCCAAATTGGATCCAGACAACAAAAAGGTGTGTTGAGAGTAGTAGGGCGTCTGAACAAATCAGCAATGCCTGAGGAGGTCAAGCATCCTGTCGTTCTGCCTAAACATCACAGAATAGCCCACCTCATTCTCCATCAAATCCATCAGGAAGCTGGACATGGAGGACGCAATCATGTGTTAGCCAAATTACGACACCAGTATTGGATACCAAGAGCCAATGCAGCAGTGTAGAGAAGACTGCATGCAAAGGCAGGAGAGCAGAAAATGGTGGATTTGCCACAAGACTGTCTTCTTCCCGACAAATTGCCCTTTACCAACACAGGTGTTGATTACTTTGGCCTGTTTGAGGTCAGAAGAGGACATGCAAAGGTCAAGCACTATGGAGTGCTATTTACATGCTTAACTGTAAGAGCAGTGCATATTGAGATAGCCCATTCCCTTGACACAGACTTGTGCATAAATGCCTTACGAAGTTTTCAAGCCCAAAGAGGACAAGTGTCAATCATTCGTTCTGATAATGGCACAAACTTTGTCGGTGCGGAACGAGAGCTACGAGAGGCAATAGCAGAGCTGGGCCAATCTTGTATCAATGAAGCAATGATGAGAAAGGGTGTACAGTGGTTATTTAGCCCACCTGCTGCGTCACACCATGGCGGCATTTGAGAACATCAAATCCGCACAGTACGAAAAGTGCTGAGTTCCATTGTGAGACAACAACAGCTAAACGACGAAGGGCTACAGACTCTCCTTTGTGAAGTTAAGAGCATAGTCAATGGAAGACCCTTAACCATGAACACAGACCATCCAAGTGACCTTGAGCCACTGACACTGAATCACACTGAAACACTACTGCTGAAAGGACAGCCTAGTTTGCCGCCAGGCGTGTTTAACAAAGATGATGTCTAGGCCCGCCATCGCTGGAAGCAAATCCAATATCTGGCAGATTTATTCTGGCGAAGGTGGACTCTTGAATATCTACCTCTTTTCCAAGAATGTCAAAAATGGCTCAGCCTGAAGAGAAGTTTGAAGGTAGGAGATGTTGTCCTCATTGTTGACACATCTCTTCCAAGAAACTCCTGGATGTTAGGCAGAATCACCAAAGTGACACCAGACTCACGAGGGATCGTTCGAATCGCTGAGGTCCAGGAGAAGACCAGCATCATCCAGAGACCCATAACTGAACTCTATCTGTTGCAAGGTGAAGAATGAAGATTGAAGAGGAACAGTTGAAATAGGTTGTCTGTTGTCTGTCGATTAAATGGACTGTAAATACTTGCAAAGAAAGTATTAGATTCTAATTAAGGAAACACAATTGAGAACTGTTTGTGATAATGTAAATGGCTCCAAGTTCAAAAAGGTTGGTAATTGATATACTAAGGCCTATGTTGTAGTCATTTTGCATAAATATGATTTATATTTATTAGAATTAAGAGGATAAATATATTTTGTAAGATTCTTTTGATTTCATTTTTTTGTTGTTCTAACCAGTAATCAGTGAAAAAGCAGAATATTGCATTTTTATTGGCTGCTGTATGTATTATAAACATAGAGTAAGCCTATGAAAGTTTAGAAGTAACTGGACCTTAGAGCAACATGGTCCTTTGACCTGCATGCTTTGTTATTTTATTCAGAAAGGTTAAGGATTTTGCTATGTATTTTGTATGATCTTTCAGTTTTTTTGTAGTAAATATACAAAAAGAAGAATTATGCCTAAAATCTTTTCCTTTTTTAACATTAGTGTGCTGCTTTCAAAAACTTTAAGGTCCAAAGCTATTGAAGCAGCAAGCTGCTGCACCCACAACTGACATCCAGTCAATATATCATTCAAAATCACTGAGAAGATATTGCTCAAATAAATAGAATAAAAGCAAACACACAAGCATAGATTCTAACATTTGTCATGGATGCATTAAGTGTGGTTATTGGGTAGAAGCTTTTATTTTAAATTCATCTGTCCATGTCCTGTTATTCCTGTAGCAGATAGTGGTCACTGAACTCTGTTTAGAGGGTGATAGAATTATAATAGGAGTTTGTGTTTGTGCACTTTTGTTCAGTTTTGTCAGTCAGCTCTGACAATGAAGACTGCAAATGTGTGTTTTGGTCTTTTTTTAACGCTTGACTTTTCTTATCTAATCAATGTCCGTGTATTAGGCGTACATAGTAATGTTGGGGAAGATGAACATAAGTGCCTCCATAGAATTATAACCTACAGGGGAATCTGGTGAGTAGGTGGGATGTTAAGGGTGGCAGTATTTGGGGGGCAGCAGAGGGCTTAAACAGACCTATGAATGAACTGGGATAATTGGAATAAACCCTTCAGAGGGTTGACACACATATAACAGTGCTCCAGATGTCTGAAGTAACTCCCAAGTGGTTCCTTCATTTCAGCATGTTTACTTCAAGGTCTTCTACAAAGTAATGTTATGTTGAATAAAAACATAAAAAACTTGAAATACGAAAGTTTGTACTCATGTCAAGAGTGCTGTAGCTCCACCCAGTGGCCCTTTCATGCTCTCACAACAGCTTTCTTGATCTTGACTGGTAAATTTGTGCTCTCCACTTTTGAAACTTA
>JBAMYA010042383.1:0-14475 GCA_037176975.1 Arrhamphus sclerolepis
TCCTACCCTCACCTATGGTCATGAACTTTGGGTCATGACCGAAAGAACAAGATCCTGGATACAAGCGGCTGAGATGAACTTCCTCCGCAGGGTGGCGGGGCACTCCCTTAGAGATAGGGTGAGGAGCTCTGTCACCCGGGAGGAGCTCGGAGTCGAGCCGCTGCTCCTCCACATCGAGAGGAGCCAGCTGAGGTGGCTCGGGCATCTACTGTATATCGGATGCTCCCTCGGGACGTGTTCCAGGCATGTCCCACCGGGAGGAGACCCATAGGAAGATCCAGGACATGCTGGGGCGACTATGTCACTCGGCTGGCCTCCTGGAAGAGCTAGAAGAGGTGTCTGGGGAGAGGGAAGTCTGGGCGTCCCTGCTCAGACTGCTGCCCCCGCCACCCGGCTACGGATGAGCGGAAGAAGATGGATGGATGGATGGACAACTAAAAATTCAGGCAAATATCGTTAAACAGATAACTTTTGATAGAGTACTGTCTTAGGCATCCTAAAAACAAACCATCCCACCTCCTTGTTGCCAAACTTAAACATTATAGAATTAATAAAGATTTAAGGAAAGAAGCTTAGAGGGACTCTGGACTGTAAATGACCCGTTTCCTTGGGAATTAAATGAAAGATGAGAAGCTCGTTATCCTGTTATGAAGCAACAGAGACAAAACAATAAACGTGCAGATATAATTGCCAAACTATTCATCAAAGGACAGTTGTACTGAGACCCAAATATCATGCTATGGAGGGTCTGATTTGATAATAAAAGAAACTGTAATAAATAAAACTGTGGAAATGATAATGACATAGTAGTTAACAATACACAGCAACAGAGCTGAATTAAAAAAATAAAAACAAAAACAGAAAATTGTGAAACTTAATAACTCCTCACTAAGTGTTCTGTTCACCTCACATGCACCCACTTCTAATCACTCACTTTCCATCAGAGCTGGCACTTTATTATTATTTTCCGTTTTTTTTTATTTATTTATTTTTTTATTATTGTCTGTTTTGTTTTCTTCTCTGTTTATATCTGTAACCATGCATTTCTGTTCACTTTCTTCATCTTTCGTATTTATTCATTCTTTTTCCAGACATGTCAAAGCCATTGTATGAAACATAATAAATCCATTATGGTTCCATTAATCACACTATAGTCACTCTTGTCAACATCTATGGTCCTAACAATGATGATCATTCCTTCTTTCATAATGTGTTTTCAACATTACAGGATTAAACAAACATAATTATTACAGGAGAGTTTAATACTATCTTTAACCCCAAACTAGATAACTCAAATTCACCAGGTTCCATAAGAACTTGACAATCTTCCGGTTAAATACAGAAATGAAGGATATCCAAAAGCTGATTGCAGATCAATCACTGGACCAACCGACTTATTGAATACATAACATTAGGAAAAATAACATTTACCCGTCGGAATAAATTAGCTGGTTTTATTAATATCTGGAATCCATTTACCACCTGCCATGTGATATGTCCTCTGTGCTGCAGGTGTGTTGCTGCAGGTGTGTAGCACTGGTGGAGATCTGCTGCCTGACCCAACACACCAGTACCAGCTGTGATTCAGCCTGAAGTTCTGGTTGTGGTCACCAGTTGGTGCTGAATAAGTGTCATGGGACAACATCAGTGCTTTAAATCTCTGGTGACATGAATTGGAGTGTTAACATCCAGCACCACAATATCACCACACACTCATTTACAACCCCTACACAGTACATTATCAAACAACACGCATTACATCCACTGTCTTTTGTCCTTGTCCTCGTCAAGAAAGCCTAAATGTGCTGCAAGATCAAATTGCATATAAAAGGAAAAGTTTTTTGTTGTTTTTTAATCTTGGCACTAACCCACCACATATATACAGACACACACATTAAAAAAAAGAAAGTGCAGTCGACCACTTCAGCACCTGAACCCTTCTACTATGAAGCCATGCCTGCAGTATGTGGCGTAGCAATATCTTGCTGAAAAATGCAAGACCTTCCCTGAAAGAGAGTTTGCCAGAATGCAAGCATATGCAACACTAAAGTCTGTATTTACCATTACCGTATATATAACACAGATATACCAGCTGTTCTTTAGAAAGGCATCGACATACCTCATAAGAATGAAAGAGGCAGACACTGATAACAAGCTATATTCCAGAGGATGAGCCCATCAAACATTTTCCTTTCAGTTTCAGGTTATAATAAGAAAGAAACATGGGTGAATCAGCCCAGGGGAAGAGGAACTGAGCTGGCAAGAATACGTCTGGGCACAACATGCCTGCTGATAATTCCATGAGGAATTGGAAACAGAAGCTTGAGAAAAAGGGGAGAGATGAAGAATAAAGAAAGGAGAGGAGGCCAGGTGGTGAGTGTCAGGAGGACTGTCAACGCAGATATGGCAGAGTGGGATAAGTTGCAATCAGCAAACAGAAGATGAGTCACTGAGGATTGTCAGGTGCTTAAAGGAGGATTTACAGACAAACCTGGAAGATAATGATGATGATACAGGCATTTAATCAATTTAGCTAAATTTGCCACTACAACTTCAAGTAAATTTGAATAATGGAAGGCTTGTGGAGTAAGAGGGATCAAAACGAGATCTGATATTTGGGCCCAATTAGGTGGAAAAATACTCCCTCAGGCAGATGATGCTGTGAATAAACAATGCACTCTGACATGGGATGTGTTTTGCTGTGTCAGTGAGAGAGAATTAACCTGTTTGCCTGTATGACAGGTGGTGCGTTTGGGCCACAGAAAGTGTCCTTTCATACAATACATTGCTCCTAGATTTGATTTATACCCTGTGTTTCTTCTGTTTGACTGCAAACTATTGTGTGACCAAGTGTAATTGTAATTCCAAACAGAGCACACAACTGTTTTTGTCCCCACAGAAAGAGAAATAGAGCAGTGCTGGAAACACACAGATACAAGCTGGTAGCTACCTGATAAATTGCACTCATTTGCTTTTTACTCTTCTGAATCACCTAGCCTCAGATCACTTCATAAAGTAGTAAAGGTTGTTTTTTTTTAAAAAAAAAAAAAAAAAGAAAAAGCATTGTTATTTCGCTGCCAGAAAGGTCTGGTACACTGCCACATTAAATAAATGAATGTTGATTTTGAATTGCACCTAAGTACTGTTGTGCAAAAGTCTCTTCTATCATCCTGTCGTAGCAAAACGTTTGTATGAAGTATTTTATGAATTCTTGAGTAGATGTAGTGAACAGAACAGCTTTAAACCACACATAAGTTTATGTCCTAACATGCACTTTTCTGAATGCTTGACGAGGAGCGCAAACGTTTCTGAGAAGTGTTTTTTCCTCAAAGCTGTGGTCAACATCTTACTGTCAGGAGTTGGCTCCACCCAACCCAGGTTCATCCCAAAATAGGAAAAGGGAAGAACAAACAAACACGGCGGTTAGTCAGACCACATCATGCTATGCTATGCTATGATGCTAATCTCACATTCATTCTGACTGAATCTGTCTGTCCATCCTCATGGATAGACAGCTAAAGTTACCAAAACATCTGAAACAAGAGGCATATTTCTACTAGATGGACCTCCTCTTCAGTCCTTTCAGCCACCATGTTACAGTAACGTTTCACATAAACTACCATTCCCAACCACATGCTGGAAGTAACACAGTTTTCACTATTTGTCAGCTGCCAATAAGAAGAGAAGACAACGCTGGCAAGACAACAAAAAAAGAAGAGAAACAAACTAAAATGACAAGATAAACATTGGAGGAGCTAAAGATGATTGTAGTATGTTTGTATAACTCATGACTGCGCTGACTGAGACGAGATGATTCAAATGAGAAGTGAACATTAGGTGACTGTTCGGTAATCTCTCACAACTTGCCCAGTCAACAAATCACACCACCATCCCTCATCCAGAATTTTTCCAGGGCCGCTCTGAGTACCTATCCTACCCCGGGTATGTTTTTCAGGACTGTAGAGGTTCCTGAAAGAGGCCGTTCCTTGTATTGGAGATGAAAAACTAGCCCAACACCACCTCTAGTGGAAACAGACCGAAGGACTGCCAGACCTCTGGAGTGTGCTCAGCTGCTGGCCTGACAGATGAGGCTAGCAGCAGTTGGCTAGCTGTGACCAAGCAGCTTGTTGTGCTGTTTAACAACCGTTAACTAGTTTTGGGTTTGCCTTAAAGGGTTTGGGAGTGAAGCTTTACAGCCATATTTGCCCACCAACCCACCTCCACCAGCAACTGAAGACTGCTGGTAAGGGTTAAACATCAGCTTCTACCTCTTTATTTATTGTTATTTATTGGTTTATTGTTTTTTTCCCCGCATTTAGCTTTCATGTTACGTTGGACATTTGGCAGATTGTGTAACTTTAACATCACACTGCAGACACATATAGATATTGTCACTTGCACTATATTTTTCATAGAAAAAGCCAAAACGTTTTTTAAGACTATGTCACACTGTCAAAGCATTGTACAATGACCCACATATGTCTGACCCACGACTCATTTGGCCCACATTTCATTGCTCTCTTAAACACCTGTCGCATCTAATAAAAGGATTTACTACAGCATCTATATATTAAAAACCAGTGTCCGTGCAGGTTTGACACTGCAGTACTTCCATTACTGCTTTTCACTGAATCAGAACCAAGGCACCAGTGGGGGACAGGGCTGTAAATTGAGGATTAAAAATTACAGATTGTGAGCCTGTATTAAGGGGATTTGAAAAGTGACAAGTGAAGAGAGAAGAGTTAGGAGCAGTGACTAGTTCTGACAGCCATCCCTGTTCTCCATCCCTGCAGTCATTTGATTTATGTTTCTTATACACTTTGTCAAATAAAATCAATCACTCACTGATTTGCTTTGTGGTAGACCTTCCTTTTGCTCATACAAGCACTGGCTCCTGGCATGATGGCAAAGACTTAAAACATGCACACACACACACTGTCACACTCCGAAGTAAGAGAGGTGGTCGTTGTCATCAGGTTCTCTTGGTGACCTGTCATTGAACCCTCAGGCTACTTGTTACAGGAGAACTGGAAAGATGCGGTCACTCAGCTGTCAATAACAGCTGAACTGTAACTAATGGTGTGTTGGTGTATAAAGAGGTTACATGCACTTAAGTGCACAAAAGAAACTGAAATATACTGTTTGCTGTTTGTCGTATCGAATTGCATGTGTGTGAAGTTTACAGGCTTAATGTAATTATGGGGAGAGGTTTATTGTGAGCATGTAAAATGGTCATATAGGACTATAAAACTACTTACCTTATTTCAATGCATCACCTCCATAATTATAGAAATGTATGTTGTTGTGTGTGTGTGTGTGTGTGTGGAGGGTAATTGAATTTATTTGGAGGAAAAATGTGATTTATTTATATATTTATTGTTTAATTAAAGATGAAAACTTCATAATCAGAAGATAATGGTAAGGGTTAATGTAGCCAGTTAATAAGCCTTAGATGTTTCTCAGGTTCAACCCACGTGATTGAATTGAATGAGTCATCAATAAAGTTGTGCAGGGCTTTATGGAAAGCTGATGGTGATCCATTCATTCACTCATTTGGTTTGAAAAGCCAACCTAATTGTCTGATGGAATTAATCTCATATTTACTGCAGAGCCATGAGTATTATAATCATTCTTCTAATCTAACTCTCTGTAAGAAAATAATAGGATTTCCATATCAAATTACCCCATTGCCCCCTGAACTGTTTTATAGCACATGCTAAACACACACCAGCCTTCTTCAACATTCACTGATAATGACTGCAAACAGATATTACCTGCTGCAAATTCTCTGAGAATGTTGAGGTTTTCCAAAAAAAAAAAAAAGTCCTCTTTCCTGCTACATGAATATAAACATGAACCTGGAAAAAAAGAGAAAAAAAAGCTCCCCTCCTATCTCATCCCATTCCCCCACCCCAAAGACAAACTATAGACATAATACTGAAGATAAACTTCAATACGGTTGTCACAACCTTATTAATCATGTGCCGTTTCATACTGGTCTGAATGACAGTGTTTCACATTTATATTCAACTCGTGGAGTGGGCTCAGTGAAAATACAGTTTCATTTGAAATAAATCCAAAAGAAAGATCACCAGACACGAACACATACATTCATCTCCGAAAGAAAAAACAAAATCACTTTTACTGACCTATTAACCTTCTCATCCATCATGCATTCAGAGACGATTCAGCAAACATTCACCTGCTGCAGGAACTGCTGTTTTGAAATAAGATTTCATGTTCTGACTTCTTAGTTTTTTTAATATACGGTAGTGCTGATGTCCATGGGTGATGTGTATATGACACTTGTAGGGGAACCCAGCTTTCCACGCTGACCTGGATCATTGTTAGAAACCTGTATTTAGTTCACTAGCTGTGGAGTGGTTTCACCTGCTGCCTCATTTAATGAGGAGATTGCAGGCAGGTTGCCTGCCAGAGGATGAGGAAATCTCACACAGCAGCAGGGAGCAGTGAGAGAGGCCCGGCTGCCTGGACACCAGAGAGTAGGAGGATGCCAAACTATGACCGGTCACCAAAGGGAGTCTGGATGTGACGGCTGCAGACATCCAGCAGGGATGGTGTCTGAAGCTGACAGGAGAGCAGACACTTCATGGGAAATCAGAGGGGGGAATGTTCACTTCACCCCTCCTTTCGTTAAGTCCCACTTCTACACTCAGCTGTTGCACATAGACACAGTTAAGGAGAGGTTTAAGCAACAGCAGGAGAATTTAAGGACTGTTTAAAGCCTGCTTTACTAAACTGGGAGTAATCCAGGAATTAGATGTCATGTATGCCTTAAAAGGAAGAGTTGGTGATGCCTGAAAAAATATTTGAAAGAATGACACTAAATTTGAAAGTGTAGAATCCAAATGCTCAACCTCTTCCTTCTAATCTGTATTGACAAACAGAAATGCATCCTTGCGTAGCCAGAAAAAAGTGCCTATTACTACAAGAGTAGTAATGTTGCTATTGTTAACCAGTAGCTAATGAACATCAGGGGCAGGCAGAGGTCTTTCCAGTCATTTTTAAATTGTGCAAAGCATATTACAATACACATGTAGCGCACAGAAGAAGCACAGAAAAGCTGAGCTTTAATTCCACAAAGATCATTTCCACCACAAAATATTCCAACACCGAGCGGCTAAATGAAGGCATTGTGAAAATATTAGAAAGAGGCACGCTTCAGGAAACTGGAATTAGGGACTCCAGAGATAACAGAACAAGGTTCATTCCTCTGTGACAAAAAAACCCCACTGATCCAGCAGCTGAACAGCAAAAAAAAAGAAACTTTGCTTTCTATAACCCAACTCTAAATTTGGTCATACCATTGATGTTTCATAGTCATAAATCATATTTGAGTACAAAGTATTTGATTCATGTAATCTCAAGTCATAGCCTCTTTCTCTAATAGATTTGAATGTACAGCGTACAGCTTTCTGTCCATCACAAGGCCACATGTATACATACAACCATTCACATTCTCACTCACACCTAGGGACAATTTATGAATACCAATCAACCTATCGAGCTTGTCTTTAGACTGTGGGAGGAAGCCTGAGTACCCAGTGATAACCCACGCAAGCACGGGGAGAACATGCAAACTCCACACAGAAAGGCCCCTGTGGAGTCTCTGAACATGTAATTTATAGAAATGTAAAGAAAAAAAAAGCTTAATTAAAAAATGTATATTTTAAATTGAAACGTGCTTCTTGAAATGACCAACACAAAAAAGTTGCTTACACCATTTTTTTATGTTCACTTTCAGAATGTGCAGTCTTCCACAAATGTTTCCTTGCTGGCGTATGCAAGGTTTTGTCTGGAGGGGATGCTGTGAAGCTCTAAACATTAGGAATCATTTCACCAAGTATTTGTATCCCAACACACATGAAATGGTTTCCGTCTCTGAAATTTGGTCATCAGATTCTAATTCACTATATTTCTGGCACAGAATTGATGCAATATGAAAGGAATTGCTAATGATGAATACTTATGATGATAACAGGCCAGGGGTCTTAGATTTCCAAGAGCTATCCTTTTGGAATTCTTGGGTGACATGATTTCCTGAGTGACTGCACACACATTGTTATAAAGACACCATATCTGAACAGAAATTTGCAACCATTAACAAGAGGAATTTTCATTTCATAAATGCGCAAGTAACATGTGATGCCCAAATATACCTGACTACTGTTGAGGTAAGGTGTCTTATAAACTCATAAATCCTCCAATCAGCGTGGGGATGAGGCTCCAGACTGGTAGGGTGCAAACATCTAGAATTAAATCCATGTAAGTCTTTGTATTTGAGGCCCCTGCTGAGGACAGCCTGGGACTTCCTGTCACTAAGAATTCTGTGGGGAAATGAAAGTGTCCTGGGTGGGCTTTTGATTCGACTTTTCCTCTTTTGGACTTCCTTAGCAATGCATTATTTGACTTTCAGATTTTGATCTTTTTTTTTTTGTTTTTTTTTTAAACAGATACATTTTCAACACCCATCTTTGGTCAATACAATTCTGCAGAAGAAAGAAGGCTTTGCTATAACTATAATAATGTAGTGAACATCTGATTTAGCATGCATGATCATGTCTAGCACAATATCAGCTCATAAGTTCATTTATATGAAGGTCAAAACCAACACATCTTTTTTTATTATTATTATTATTATTATATAGGGACAGCTATGTTTTTTAGCCGCTGATCCATCATTATCTAGTTAATCTTTTTTCAGGAGCCAGATTAGAGTTAAACAAAACAGAGCAGGATATCAGCCCATTCTTCTTCCAGTCTGTGACAGTGATTACATAACCCTGCCCTTTCTTACATAAGTGTCATTAGTCAGCAGCAAATTTCAAACTGTTCAAATGCATTAGAAAAGCATTCACTGGCTCTACATTCATTGTGGCTACAAGACTACCTCAGCCTCTTTGCGCAGCAGGGAAGCACCGTATAAAGATATTTATGTATTTTAAACAATCTATAACGTAGTGTGAAATGTCCAGTCGTACCTGAATACAGGCAGAATTTTTGAGATGTATGCACGATCACAAAAATGTTTACATCATTTTAAATGTTTGGGTTTTGTGACAGCTGCTCTCTAAAGTTCCAACCAGTTTTACTCAACTTCAAACTTAAAGCTATATGATACAGTAATATTACTTCTGTCCACAAAAAAATAAGGTGCCAATCAGGATGGTCTAGCAGGTCTTCTGATACCAGTTTGTCCCACTACAGGGACAACATGAGCTGTCTTTTGATACATTGCACCCATGTGGTCAGATATGATATTGCTACATAGGGTGGCTTTAAAAGGACACCAACAGCAAATGAAATGTTTTAATTTTCTTCACTGCTGAGGCTCAACTTAAAAAAAAAAAAAAAAAATCTGTTTTCTGAAAATTCTTTGATCAATTCTCATATCACCATCTTTAATTAGCTTCGTAACTCATTAAAGAAACCAAATCTAATTGTGCAGCTTCACTCCATGTCACTGAATAACAAATCACTGCAAGGCAACCATGCCAAGGCTTGGAAAGACCAGCTGGTGCAGAGAACATTACATCCAAAATGGCGTTGCCAAACCATTTGCATTTGCATGTCAGATTGTTTAATTTTGCTCCCCAGTGTGAACTATCAGCCATAAAAGTTTACGAACATAAACTTACACATAACCTGCCAGCTTGGCAATTACTGATACATATATAGGTGCCTATTAATGTGAACGGAAGCCATGCAAAGTCTTTTTCCCCAAATATCAATTATTCATTTTCACATTTCCACATCATATTAATTCATATAAATTACATTCCACATCATAAAAGTTGGGTAGTAATGCTTGGGAAAATTGGAGCAATGAAGAAATAATGTCTCATTTATCTAAACAGATTAATGAACAGAATGTAGTTGCTTTAATTTCAATCCCTTCAGTATATTCCCTCATCGGTACACATTCTTGAGCTGTAGGAGTATTTTAGTTCTCATTGGGAACGACGGAAGAAACATCTGTCATTGTAGCCCCAATAGCCTGCCTTTAATGCTTGAAGAATAAAAAGAGCAAAGATAAGAGTTGTATATCCATGACAAACCTTTGTGTATGCTTGTGTATATATTTTTTTCCCTTTTATTTAAATGCCCAGAGAACTAGTTTAACCATCTAACAGAATGTGATCAGCCAGCATTATTCTCAGTGATATTGTTATTTTAAATGTAAAATGATTTGATATTTACAAGAGGGCTTGCTTTCAATGACCTGTACTAACAGTCTAAAGAACAGTTTCTATGCCAGAGCCACATGTGCACTACACTCTGCTCAAGCACTTGTGTGGGATTGGTTTTATGATTATTGGTTGGTTTAGTTTTAGCTGTTTTAGTTATTTACTCATCTGTCTTTGATTATGGCACCTTGAATTCTGTGCATTCAGTTTCGTTGTGCCATGACAATAAAGGCATTCATTCATTCAGTCAGATACTTTTGAACTTTGAAAACAGAGGTACTTTGCTTAAATGGATGTAATTCCTAACTGGTAAATGTCATATTTTTTGTGAAACCTCTTAAATTAAAGCTGACAGTCAAGACTTGATCACATCCTGACTGTTTTATTTCAAATGAGCTTATTCTCAGATCTCAGGAGCCACCAGAGTGTGACAGTTTCATGATGTGCCAAAGTTTTTGAATTGTTAGACACTTCAGTTATTGGGCACATTTAAAGCCTTGACACAGAATTTTATCCAATTTGTTTTTTTGTTTGTTTTTATTTAAAAAAAATCAAAAAAAAATAAAAAAAAGTTAGTTGGGATTGACCCCAGGCTGCTAGCATCCCTGACCAGGATGAAGCAGGGATGGATGTGTGGATGGATATTTTGACAAAACTGCAACAGTTTGTCTATAGATCCTCTTACCTTTAGTTTTGTCTCCACCAAATGAGATCTGCTAGTTTGACTTGATATCAGGTGACTGACCGAGCCACTCTGGAATATTCACATACTTCAAAAACACCTGTCTCAGTATGCTTTGGGTCACTGTCCATCTCGATTATGTCGTAGCATACGATCATTTTTGTTGTATTTGGATAAATCTGAGCAGACAGCATATCCACATCAGAAATCATCCAACTGCATCTGTCTTCTGCCACATCACCAAGAAATACCACTGGCACGCTGTCCTTTGACAGGATGCATCTCGCTCAGCATTCTCTATACATTTTTCCTTCCATCTTTACGTTACATACTGGTACTAGAGTCTTTGGATCAAAGAATGCTGTTCCAGATCTTCTTTCTCTTGACTGCAAAATTCTGATCTCGCTTTGCTTTTCTTAAGGCCAATAAAAGATTTGAACCTCACAAAGAAGCCTCAATCCCTGCTTTTGTTTCGTCTTTATATTTACACGGATAGTACCCCCTACCTTTAATGTTTTTCAGTTGGCTGGATGTTGTGAGAGGTTTTTATTCACCATGAAAAGGCTCTGTCATGTATCGCTGGTGTTTTCCTTGAACATCCAGATCCTTTTATGAGTCATAAGTCACCAGTGTGCTTTGTTTTTCTTTGAATGAGCTGAACTCCTCGTTTGGTCCCTTCCTTACGTCCCTGCCACCTCTCTGATGGATTTATTTCAGTTTTGTCTCACTTGCATTGAGAGCTTTTTTGGCTGCATGTAGGTTCACACCAGCAGCCTCCAAATAATGGCATACTTGTAATCAACTGCAGACCTTTTACCTGCTTAATTTATGAAGAAATATTGAAGTAGTTGCACACAGCTGTTCATGGAACAGCTTTTTCGTGATTTATCCAATTACATTTATGCCCCTGCAGAGGGAAAAAATAAAAAGAAATGTGTTCTTTGTGTTAAAGAGAGAAATTCTTAAAACCTTCCTTCAGCTTTGATGTGAATAGCCTTGAATAAAGCACATAGTTCACTGTAAGCCCATATTCATTTAAGAAACTATGCTTAAACATAGCCTTGAGAGCCGTCCTGATTCTTTTCTTTGATGCAAAGAATTATTCTGGTTTATCTGGACTTGGTTTATCTGATGGAACAGCAAGAACAAACTCAGAACAAACTGCCTCTGGACAACCAATCAAAGAAAGGAAGCATGTGATCCCAGGCAGAGCGACAGACTAGTATCAGCAAAAGACATCTAGAACAGTACCCAAGGTGTTATTAGCAGATCTGCGGTCATCTTGGTTGTTTTGAATCGATACTCTTAGACGCTCCTGGTTGAGTTGCCATGATTTCTTCCGTACTACTATGGCAGTGAGAATTATGCAAGTGAGACTTTTCAGTGAATGGAAGTGACTGGCCAGACCAACTTAAAGGCACCCATATGTGACCACTCCAGAAAAAAAAAAAAAACAGAGGCAGCATATCAAGAAAGTTCACATGTCAGCTTCTGGTGTAGAACACAAGGAAATGCACACCTCCTTCCCTCATCCCCTCCCTCGTTGCCCCAAACAACAGTGAACACAGTATGATGCTGTTGCACAAAAACTAGCATTATCACTTTAGTGAGAGTCAGTAGTTTAGACTGCTTATCAAGGAAGGAATGTCATCCATTCCTTTATTTTCAAAGAGCCATTTCTATCGTGGAAACACAACAACAACACTGAGCCTTGTTTTTTTTCCCCATTTTTGACTCGGGATGTTTTTTTGTTTGTTTTACAGAGGAGCAGGTGCTGACGGTGATGAGGCTGTCCATTTTCCCTGATAAGCCATAGCACTTACAGCTTATCCAGCTTTCAGAGTACTTGAATGCACAAAAAAAAAAAAAAAAGAATCATTGGGTGAAAGAATGAGAGCAAAGAGCAGGTGGTAAGTATAGAAATTTTTGTAATGAAAAATTATTGTTACGCATGTTGTGTTTCATTGAAATTTTACATCACCTGCTAGCTTTGCAGCAATGTCTTGCTCTCTAATTGGTAGTCAATTGGTTGGAGATTCCCTGGTTTAATGCATTAGCAAGTATTTTAACTTCTTTTTTTTAATTTCCTTTTTTTTCTCATGAACTAGAGCTGATTTTCAGCAAACAATAGAGAAAAAAAAGAGAAGAAAAAAGAAAAAAAAGGAAAGTGCATTAACTCAAACACTGACACAGACCACCATACAAGGTGGAAAGACAAAAGACGGAGAGAAAAAAAAAAAAAAAAGAGCAGGGGGGAAGAAATCAAGAGCAGTCTAGTGAGATGCATGGCCAGATGACAAAACCACAAGAGACAAAGAGGCACGGACCATTTATGTTAAGCCAGAGGCTCCTCTCAAGACCCTGGGGAAGACAGGCATGCCTCGAACAATGTCCATTATGTCCTTCCACACTCGTTGGCCTCATTATAAACCTCAGAAAGAGTAACACGTGGCTCCCTCCATAGCATTCGTCTCAAGAAAAAGTTGAAGCCAGACACCGTCTTTCAGCTTATCTACATCCTTCCAGTTTGTTAGCTGTCATGCATCCAGTTGTTATAAGTTGTCTGCTGAGTTTGGACCAGGTTCCTTCAACAGTGTGGTTCAAAAGGTACAATGCTGGGTCACACTGAACAGTATGTAACACACTCCCAAAAGGTTCTCACTATAGGACGTGGCCATACCATATGATAAAAAAGGTACCTCAGACACACCTATTCAATCAAGCAGGGGTGAAGTATACTCTATGTACAAAATTATAGTTGTTCATCTTTTCTTCACCAATTTACTTTGTGTAATGTTTTCCATATATGGTCCCACTCATCAGTTTCCAATGATTTCCTTAAGTCTCCCAATTGCTTTGACCTGCTTTCCACTTTTCTGCTGACATATTATTCATCAATTTATATATTTTAGATGCAATTTGAACCTTCTGTCTAACCATTAATTCTAATTTGTACTCAGTTTCTGTCATTTTAGGTATGACTACAGCTTCGCCCCCCAAGTATTTGGTCAATTGTGACCTTATTTGTATATATTTAAAATAGTCATTGTTTTCAATGCTATATATGGCTTTCAGCTGATCAAAAGTTCTCAGTTTTCTGTCATGAAGGTTTCTCATATCTTCTAAGGTTCCAAAACCTCTGGATTCCCAGTCTTCATGTCTGAATGGTCTGCTGTTTTGCATAAACCTATAATTGTTCCATAGTGGAACACTGGGAGAATTGTTGACCTTAATATTTAACATATTCTGAAAAGTTTTTGCAATGCAGAAAGAAGACTAGATCAGGATTAGCAATATTCTTACACTGGGGTCTACACCACAACCCCTGTAAAGAGACCCTGTCCTTTAAAAATGTCCAAAGCTTTATGCTCTGTGCTTTCCCACACCATGTCTCTTGAATTAAAGCCATGACCACATTTCAGAGGATATCTAGTGTTAAATGCAATACTTATACACATTGGGAAGTCTCTAAATCTCTAAATAGTCTCTAAATATCCTATTCTTTATACAGGCGCTATATACACACACACACACACACACACACACACACATACATATATATATATATATATATATATATATATA
>JBAMYA010042384.1:0-14474 GCA_037176975.1 Arrhamphus sclerolepis
GTTACCACGGTAACTGACTCTGAACTAAACTTGGTCAGCAGCAGGTTTACTTCAACATACCAGAGTCGTTTCCTCTCCCTCATGAAGCTGAAATGGGTTTAATTTAATATAATGATCATTTTGGAGATGTCTGAACAATGACATGTCACATTTCCATCACTAACATATTCTGATTATCTGAATAGATAGTTTTATGTGGTCAAACCAAACATGACTTGTACTCGTTACACCCTGATTATTTTTTAAGAGCATTATTTTTGTTACAGTTTGCCAAAAAGCAAACAACTGAGATCTTATCCTTCAGCAATGGAGTGAGTAATTAGCTGACTGATCACAGACGTGCTCTACCCGTAGGGTTCTCCGTCATCTTTACATATACTTAAAAAATTGGGGAGGTATCTCACACATATCAGAGAGGGTTGGCAAAGTTGGGAGAGGGCTCTGCGTGTCTGTATTGACAGAGTAGGAGAGGCATAAACTAGGGTTAAGGCAGTTAAATCCTGAATATAGCTACATACTACCTGCTACGAAGAGAGCAAATTTAGCAAAAAGATTATTGCTGCCAAGTTGGTTAACTGCAGCAAGCTGCAGCTAATCGGCTAAAATACAAAACACCTAAATTAGCTAAAGAAAATTGATGCTAAATAAAGCAAAGTTAAATTCATGCTAACTGCAACTAAGTCAGAAGAATTCTCAACAAAGCTAAGCCGCTTGAAGCTAAGTTGGTCGTGTGCAAACCAAATATGCAGTACAATACAGTACAACAACTAAAGAAACCTGAGCTACATGCTAACCAAAGCTAAGTTACAGCACAAATAAGAAACCAAGTAAGCCACGTGTTAACCACAGCTAAGTTAGCCACAGGCTAACCATATTTAAACTAGCAACTTGAAAAATAGGAAACTTTAGTCACATGCTAGCCACATACAGCATACTAGGTCCTACAGCATAAATACAAAAAAGTGAAATACATGCTAACCATGGCTAAGTTAGCCACATGTTAACAGTGGTTAAATTAGCTTCATGCTACATGCTGTGTTAGCTAAGTCAGCCATATGCTAACTGCAACTATGTCAGCAGAATCCTCAAGAAGCTAAATTACAAATGATGACCAAAGCTAAAGAAGTAGTAGATCCATGCTCCCTGTAGCTAGTTGCACGCTAACCAAATATGTAGTAAATAATGGTAACTTAAGCTACATTAGTCACATGCTAGCCAAAGCTAAGTCACAGCATAGAAACCAACCACATGCTAAACATCCAAAGAAGGAAAAGTGATTTCATGGCAGCCATCTTAAAACAGCAAAGTGCTGAGTCACTATTGCTAACTTTAACAGGATCAGGATTCGATAGATGGACCCCAGAGATCACTGAGTTCTTCTCTTCACCTTCTCTTTCTGCTTTTTTTTTTTTTTTTTAAATAAACTTTTTTTTGTCAAAGGTGAATCAATTTTCTCCCAAAATATCTTCATCTTTCCGAAATATTTTGGAAACAAACTGATGACTGGCTGAAGATGAAGCTGTACTGCTCTTACAAAGCCTGAGGTCACTTTAGAGAACAGAACTCTGTTGTCCTTACCACAGAATATAGACGGAGAACTGGACAAACCCTCCATGACATCACCCTCAGGGCTTCTAGAGGTGGATTTTGAAGCCTCCTCATTCTTGTATTGTGCTGAACCAGTCACTGCTGCAACTTTGGCGGAGACAGAGAACCCCTTCTTCCTCTGAGTTGGTCTCAGGTGGACGTCCAGCAGGTGTCTCTGATTGTCCTCTTGTCTCCAGGTGGACACAGATGTGACCTCCTCCGCTCTGAGCAACGATGCGTTTGACCGACAGATCACCAGAGACCTGATCCTGGAGGACACGTTGCACTTCCTGCTGTCCTCGGAGACACACCCATCCATGGAGATGCAGAAGTCCTCGGAGATGCACCTGTCCTTGGAGACATGGAGGGAGCAGGTGAGGGTTAAACTCATCAAAGTCGTAATTTCATTTATTTATAAGGTTTGCGGGCAGAGGAACAGACTAATCAGAGCAGGAGAACTTAGATTTGACCTGTGTCCAGTATGGTGGCTGCAGAGGGACAAACTCCATCTGCTTGTTGGAGGACGAGTTTTTTCTTCTTCTGCGCTTCCACCAGTGGCTGAAGACGGCGTCAGCGTTCCAGCTGGTACGTTTATGATTGTTTGGTTGTTTTGTGTTGGTGTTGAGACTGGACGTCAGTCATGTTGTCTCTCTGCAGCTGTTCCCCAGCGTCTCCTTATCTTCATCCTCCTCATCCTTGTCTTCATTCCCTTCATCTTCATCCTCGCCTCCTCTCGTCGTCTCCGAGCTCGTCCTCAGGATTGCCCGCTACCACCAGCTGAAGACCAACAGCAGCAGGTGAGGACCTGAAGGTCACAAACAATCAAACATCCACTTGAAACCTGCACAGGTAGACCCCAGGTGGCGGTCAAGCTCTTCTCCCTTTAAATCTCCTCCCTCTTGAAGTCCCTCCTCCTTTACTTTCTGATAAGTGTCCTTTCTGCAGAATGTTAGATGGATTTTACAGTCAAAATGTGCAATTCTGCAAAAGTCGTGATTTTTAAAAGTCAAAGTTTCAATTTTGTGAGTTTTGTCATTTAATTCTCAAAATGTTGTGATTCTTGATAAACTTGAAATTGTACAACAAGTTGTAGTCTTAGGCCCAGTTTAGACAAAAACGACCTGACCCAAAAACACAAAAGTGGTGTTTTGTTCTCGCGCTTAACTCTGCGTTTAGATCGGCGTTTTGGAGGAAAATCTGCATGCAGACGGACATGCAAAAGTGTGTGAAATTTCCTATTTAACGATGCAGTAAACCGTCTATTTACCGTCTATTTACCGTGGCAGCAACACCAAGCCCAAGCGCCTGTGCACAACCTTTCTACTTCTCTTCGTCCTGTTCACTTCTAGCTCAAAATATAATAACAAAGAGTAACAATATGACGAAACAATGCGTGAAAACGTAAAAATTTGTCTGGACAGACGAGGAGGTAGCCAGGGCTGCCAGCTATCACACCGTCACTATCACATGACTGTCTACAGGTCTTCAGCCGTGCGTGCGTCTCGCACTCATTGTGTGAATTGGCGGCCGTGAGGTAGAGATGTAGCTGAACATAACGTTAGATAGCCAAAGCGCAGGAAAATGTGGACTGGGGCAGTCTAATGCTGTGTCCCAATCCAGCCGCCGCATCCTTCAAAGGACCCGCCCTACGTAGTCTACTTAGGCCGCGTCCTCCGAAGGCCGGGTAGACCAAAAGTCAGCGGCTGTGAATTGGGACGGTCTTCCCTTCAGATTTACCCCCACCCTTACCACGGCGTACGTCCTGTTGCCTAGCAACCATGACAGCGTTGAACCGAAGAGAGAATGGAGATCGAAATTTTGTGAAGTTTTGTTAAATTATTTTTCTTTAATATTACTGTTCTATAACTGTTCTGTTTTCTCAGCTTAATAAAAGCAGCAATAGTTGAAGAACTACGGGACCCGCTGTACGAGCTCATTTGCTGTCTTGATGATTTCTGACAAAATAAAATACAAAAAATGTCTACACAAATGACAAAAGCCTATCACCATAACCTCTTTAGGCTTTTAATTTTTGCGTACACAGCTCCGTCCCGGCTACTATAGCATCCTATGCATCTCGGCATAGGGCGGGCCGAGAAGGATACACCAGACCCGTCCTTCAAATCGGGGAAAAGAAGGACGCATTTGTAGGCCGCATTTGAAGGCCTTTGAAGGATGCGGCCGCTTGATTGGGACACAGCTTAAATATATGGACATATGGACTAAATTTCTCCCGCAGTATCCAACTAAAGTGTAAATTCTATGTGACGAGAAAACGCAGCTTTTTGTTGTCAACCATTTAGATGGTGACGCGAGAGTAGAGTGGTTTTTCACCCCCGAGCGTTATCATGTAAACAGCACGTCAAGTTAAAAAGTCACAATTTTGGGAAGTTTGTGATGAAATGTTGGAATAATGGGACGGAAAGTTGCTTTTATTTGAATTCACATTAAAAAAAAATTATGTCAATTTTATGTCATATGTTTTCTTTGATTTTTGTTTTATTTTGCTGTTTGTTTGGGGGTGATTTCCTTTTTTCCTTTTTGCAGATTTGGAAATGTATTTGTTTGTTTTTTGGAGAGCCTTTTTTTTACATTTTGTAGGATTTGTTTTGTTTTGCAAGTTATTATTTTTGTAATTTTTTTTGACAAAAATTTGCTCTTTACAACAAAAAGTTGCCATATTGTAACATTTGTAATTTTACAGCGAAAAATATTGATTTTTAGGACAATTATTGAAAATTCCCAGTTTTATGTCATTAATTTGTAATTTTATGCAAACCTGTGTGATTTTTTTTACAAAAAAAAAAAACAAAAAAAAAACAAAACAACAAAACATCTGGTTTTACAGCAGAAAGTTTGGATTTGTCACAGTTCTATAAGGTTTAATTTTTAGAAAATATATTTGATGTCAAAAAGTTGTGCTTTTGTGAAATTTTCAGTTTTGAACAATTAAACATTTGTTAGGAAACATGAAATTTTGTGAAATGCATTATTTTAATGCAATAAGTTTTAATCAAGTAACGGTTGATGTTTAAGTTTTTGTTTTACAGTAAAGTTGAATTTTGGACAGAAAGACGTAGTTATCTGAAATTCACAATTTTACGACAATAATCTATAATTTTATGTAAAAACGTTGTGATTTTGAGAGATTTTCCAACAGAAAGTAGGGATTTTATTTTTTTGTCAAGGTCTGAATTTTTTACAATTTGAGATTTTTATGACACAAAATGAAGATTTGACGACATGATATTGGAGACAATTATGACAAAAAAAGAGGAAATTTTAGGACAGAAACCTATAATTTACATTAAAGTTGCAATTTTGTGAAACTTTTTTCCAACAATAAGTTGTAGTTTTATGTTAGTGAGTTGAAAATTATGCAATAATTATAATTTTATGTCAAAAAGTCACAATTTAGTGAGTTTTGAGATTTTATGACAATTGCGAAACGAGTCACATGATGCTCTGTTCTCCACAGATGGAACCGAACAGAACAACTGACCAATCAGCAGACAGCATTCCTGCAGCACAAAGGTAAGAATCACTTTTCTCCAGAGTCCAGCTGACCAGTAGCAGAGTTTGTTTTAGGATGCATATTCCTGGTACCACAGAGATCTTCCCCTGCTTTTTGTATTTTCATTTTCTTTTCACCCCTCTTCACTTTTCATCTTCTTTCTTCTCCAACTTCTTATTCTATAATCAATTTTTCTTCTTCTTAATTTTTTCCTTCCACTCCACTTCTTTTTTTGTTTATTCTCCATGATCTTCTCCTCACCTTTTCAGGCTTTATTTCTCTTTCACTTCCTTTTCTTCTTAATTTTCTTTCCCTGCACCTTCTTTCTTTCTTTCTTTCTTTCTTTCTTTCTTTCTTTCTTTCTTTCTTTCTTTCTTTCTTTCTTTCTTTCTTTCTTCTCTTCCCCCTCCTCTTTCTTCTTCTTCTTTTTTCCTCTTTTTCTTTCGTTTTCTCCCCTTCACCTTCTTCAAACATTTCTTCCCTCCCTCTATTCATCCTCTTTTTTGCCACTCTCTTCCTCTTTTTCTTTTAATTTTACTAATTTTTCTCCATCTCATTTTTTCCCCTCTCCTCCTCTTCTTTGTTTTTTTTCTTCTTTCTCCTTTTGCGCTTTCTTCTCCTCCTCTTCCTCCTCTTCTTCCTCCCCCATCTCTCAGAATGATCTGGAACAGCTCTAACAGAGTTAAATCCTTCTTTCTCTGCTAACTGAAGGATGAATGTGGTGGTGGTGCCACCATGTGGGCAGAAGCTGGTACTGCAGCTGTACATGCCACCTTTGGTCACATGATCCTGGTGAACATCCTCTTTTCTGGAACAATCTTCTGCATTTTCAGTTAAAACCAGACAGTGCTGGAGGGTTTTCAAAATAAAAGGTTTAACTGTTAAAGTGCACCTTTTTCCTTTATGCATTTTCTTTTTAATGTGTGGGGTTTTTTTTGATTGTTTTTTGCATTTTACTGAGTATTACATTTCCATTTCTTATGTGGCTTTTATCTCTTAGTTTTAGTTTTTATTTAGCTTGAGCTGGACGGGTGGGCGAGAAAAGTGGTATGATCATGTGAGAATTGTAATTAAAAAACATTACTTCTATACTTCCTTCAGTGCTTGGAGTAGACGTGTTTTTAGCAGCTCCTGAGATCTGATTAGGCTCACACGGTGTCTTAACACGATGTTCTATGTGTAATATTGGTGTGTTTGAGAGAAATGTTCAATTATTCTTTGTCATGTTTCAGTTTTTTACAATATCAGATGTTGAAAGATCCGAAAAAAAGGCAGCAAAAAAATGACAATAAAGCACACGTGGAAGTGGGGTTTGTGTTTATGCTAACACTGAATGGTGCAAGTGCTCTATGCTTTAAGTGACGTATTGTTCACCGATGGTGGATTTTGTTGCTGTGCCGAATGCACACGCTTTTATTTACTTAGCGTGCTTATATTCACGGTGTATCTTCCACGCAACACGTACAAGAAGGAAGCGTTGAGCGAGCTGTACAGAGTCATCAGTGAACTGCAGAACACTTATCCAGACGGACTGTTTATAATCACTGGGGAAATGAATCACTCAAATCCTCAAGTCTGTCACTAAATTCTACCAACATGTGGACTCTGCTACGAGATGATTGAATACAATGGATAATGTTTACGCAAACATCATTACAAAGCCTCAAATTGATTAGATTAATTTTTTTAATTGAGTCCCACTCGTAATCAGAAAATGTTTCTACCTCATGAGCGATTTACAGTTGCATGTACTAATATGTACTGAACATGTACTAAACACTTGTCTTTAAGTCCTGTCTCTCAATTACTTGTTTAGATTAGGAATGTATTTATGTATTTGTTATAGGCCCTTCTGTATTTATTGTACTGTTGCATGTCTGTACTGTCTATTGTATTGTTTTGTACTTTTTATTCGGTGTTGCAGTATGATCCTGGAGGAACGCTGTTTCGTTTTAGTACTTGTACGTAACTAAAATGACAATTAAAACTACTCTGACTTTTGCTGTGGTTTAATTTTGTGCTGGATTGACGGACGCATGATCCGATCAGGTTGCCATCAGGTATTCAGTTGATGATTATGAAGCTGTCATGTGAATGTGTATGTGTGTCTCAGGTTCCTGTGTGGACCCCCGACTCCGTCAGATCTACACTGACCCGCCTCTCACCTTGAATCCGCCCTTCAGCCCCTGGGTGAAGGAGTACCGCACCGAGGTGGCATTCGACACCGTGGCAGTTCGGATCCGCCCGGAGCCCGTCAGCGCTGCCTGCAGGGTCCATCTGGATGAGCACCAAGGACCCAGGTGAGCTCCAGAACCCCCTCCCTCCACCTCACCTGCCACAGAGCTCCTGCCTCACATGGGTCACCAATAAGTGTTTTCTCTTAAGGATGGCAAACTACCCAGTTGGCCTTGGCAACAGCCAGATCAGTATTCTGGTGATGGACACCAGCGAGCCAGAACCAGTTGTCATGACGATCTACACCATCCACATATACCGCGAGAGCCGACCCAGCCTGCCCATGTTTGGAGACCATGTGACGTGCAGCTTTGTGCAGGTAGCTAAGCTAAAGTTTTGTTTGCTAACGTTTTAACGTACATGGCAAAGAAGGCTGAAAACCCGATCTGCCATTTCACACCTGTCCCTTCGGATTTTCTCTTTCTACATTTCCCAGTCTCGAAATACATGAGCTCTGGCTCTGATTTAGTCATGGGCCTACCGTGGCGGGATCGCCTGGAGCAGAATAATATTGGCTGGAAAATTCGGCAGTTATTTGCTTATTTGCAGTTTGAGAGAAGAAAACATCATCTGGCTGTAATTTCAGATGACTCCTCTTTTAATTCCCCTCACATTCGCTTCGACGTCCTGACGTCCACGGGGCTACGAGGAGGCGTGAGTCTGCATGTGGGAGACTGTGAGCAGCTTCCACATCAGCACATGCTAATCTTGTTTCCACTAGAATCAACAGTGGAGAGAAGTTGCTTTGTGTCTCCAACAACATCTGCAACATTAAGTGGGTTTTCTGTGGGCAAAGAACCCTGAAGGGGACCTCTGATCTGATCTCTGGAGCCATTTAAATGAAACCCAACTGGTTCCTCAAAGAAACATTAGCATATTTCTCTGCCTTTACTGCATAATGACATTAAAGAATTAAGGAAATCTGGAGGAACTTCAGCAAGCCTAAGCTAGAACCATGATCTCTGATCCCTCAGATGACACAGAGGACCATCATTCATCAATATCTGATAGAACCATATGGACAAGTATTACTGTGGAAACCTCGGTCAAACATTACATTACCGAGAAGTACCACAAGGCTCTATATGAGGGCCTCATCTTTTTTTTTTTTTTTTTTTAACTCAACATGCTCCCAGTCAGTATTATCTTGTGTTTATGTTTGCAAATGTCAGTTTATGGGCAGATGATACTCTGATTTATGTTCCCAATCGTGTGTTCTGGACCAAAGAGGAAAAAGAGCATCCAGACTGATATTAGCAGCAAGTTCACAGGCCAGGCTCTGCAATGGTTTGGGGTTGTATCAACACTCTTGGTAAAGCTCATTTCTTCCTCTGTGGTGGGAGCATTAATGGAAAAAAAGTACACAGAGATTTTAGAGCAACATCTAATGTCTTCAAAACCAGGGATCTGGTCTTCTCCAGGGATGTCAACATTCTGGTCAAATTACCAAGACATGGCTGCTGAAGTAGAGTGTATGGGTTCTTGGCTGGCTTCCTGCAGTCCTCCTGTCCCCAACAGTGAATGTTGGACAATTTTGAAACGGAAAAATGTGAGGAAAAGCCTGCTTTGTTGCCTAACTAAAGACAAATTTTCAGGAAGAATGTGACAAAACTACACATGAAAGTCATTTCACACAGTGTCCTGAATGCCAGATAGTCTTTTTAAGAGCTGCGAGAAGAAATGGGAACATTACACAAAATGATAAAAGTGATCCATTTATTTATTTATTCATTTATTTATTTATTTAGTGGCTTGAATGCAAAAAATGATGTAGCTTAGCATGTTAAATGAAACTTGAGAAAAAAAACTAGAAAAGCACTCGGAGAGCGCAGACCTCCACCAAGCAGCACAGTTCCCCCACACATTGTGACTTACACCCAAAAGTATTACTCCTACATTTGGTTTATTATATTGGATTCCTTGACCATGTAAACATACACTTAGCAATTGGAATTGCATTGATTCATTATTAGTTCAGTAGTTATTCACATAACTGTTGAGGATGCATCAAACCATTAACATACTTCTTTTTCAGTAGACTTTCAGCTACAATTTGGTGCTTGCTGTACGTCTATATCTTCATTTGTTACCTCACAGTGTTGAAAAAGATGATAACCCCCGACCTTTTTCATGTTCCAGATCTAGTATCCAGAATATTGCCAGGATCCAGATCATACTTTTACACATTATTGATGCTGTCATGACCATGTCCATATTTTTTTGCCAAGCATTGGGTGAGGTGAAACGTTTTTAGACTGTCCATCTGTTTGTCTAGACAACCAGGAGCAATCAGGGATTCAGTGTCTTGCCCAAGGGCACTTTGGTGGACACAGGAGGAACTAGGGCTCGAACCAACAACCTTAAGGTTCATGGCCAAACACTACCACTGAGCCAGCTTCTCCTCACGAGGCATCTTCCGTGTCAAAACTATGCCACAGCTATGCTGTCGCCTACGACAGTTTGAAATAACTGCTTCACAGGCTCTGTTGTTGCTGGGGAACAATGGTTCACAATGACATTTTGCTGTAATGTTTGTAAAAACGTATGATGGTCAACATTTATCAGCTCCAACTCATGTTAAATACAGCTTATTAGCTCCATCTTTATGTCAAAGCTACGAATAGGAAGTAAACTAGAGAAAAAATGGCACTATGAGCTGCAGCGCTGCAGGAAAAGAACCCTAACGGTTGGTGGTGGAATTACAGAGCGACCCAAACGGTAACACAAAAGTATAAATGTTTTAAAATTGTTCTCTTTTTTGCTTTTACTGCTTTGTTTTCAACATGTCACTTCACTGAGTCTGAGATCATGTGACTCCATCTGAACATTTTACAGCTAGAGAGGATCTGGCCTCCCACCAGGTGCTCCCTGCTTCCCCTCAGTCCCTCTGATCTGCCTGTACCTCAATTAGAGGAGGAACAGGTGCACTGAGCAGACGCTTGGCGGGGCCCCTGGGGGCCCCTACTGGGAAACGGCCCCCTGGGGAACAGAGGGCCCATTGATGTGACGGGTTCTTTGAAGTCATGTGAAGATGAAACAAGAGGGCGAGCTGCTGGATTCTGAACTCGGCCGTCCGTCAGAGGTCTCACCTGATGTTTCTTTGTTCATTTACTTGTTCAGCCAGCAGATGGCAGCAGAGTCAATGAGACTTAAACTTTTAAAGCCGCAGAGACGCAGGAGGATTGTAGTTTACCTGCAAGTAGGCCCGGAGAGCAGCTCCAGGCGACCCAGAGTGCACTAGGATCACATTACCGTCATGCCTGTCACGTAGTATTCGGTCCCATCTTCATTTCCTCTGTGTGGCATTGAAGCGGTTATCTGATGGAGCTGCATGTGTGTTCACGTGAAACCTGAAGCAGCAGGAAAATGTGAGCTGATTGATCAGAAAACCATGTGTGGAACTGCTCAGACACAGTCGAGGGACGATTCGCCCGCCAGCAGCTACATAAATCTGATGACATCACGGCCGTGTTTTCAATGTTAACACACACTTTTTTTCATATATTAAACCAGAAAAACCTCCCTCTGAGATATAAAATATGTTTGTTTTTTTTAGTAATAGCAGCCATACAAACCACAAACTAAACAGAACATCATACACATGAAACAAAAACTTTTTAATCTTTTATCTGTTGTGATGTTCTTTAACTTATTAGTATGTCTCATCTGAGTTCAATAGATTATTCAACATTTAGACTCTACAGTTCCTCTCCTGACAGCTAGAGGCTTCGATGTCTCTCCCGACAGCTAGAGGCTATGGTTTCTCTACCACTAGAGAGTTGAGGCTGCAGTTCCTCTACCAACCACTGGAGGCTGTGGTTTCTCTACCGACTGCTAGGTTCTGGCTCCAACAGTGTGTCAGTCTCCATTGACCTCCATGTTAAAATGTCCAACTTTACGGCAGAAATAAACATATTTACAATCCGGCACGAAAACAATTTTATCTGTAGGTAGGTTTAACATCCATGACAACTGTACGGCGGTGTTTTTTTTTTGTTTTGTTTTGTTTTGGATTTTTTTTGTTTTTTAAAATCTACCTTATCGCATTAAATTATATTTATATGTAAGATATATATATATCTTATATATAAGTCACAAATGTATGGATAATTAGGGGCTTGTGGTCTTTTGATTGACTGCAGGTTCAGTCTGTGTTATAAAATATCTGTACTGGGTTTATATTCTACAAGATCAGAAATGTATTGTAACAACACTTTAAAGTCAATTCTTGAGGTAACTGGTATCATTGGAAGATTGTCCAGTCTGAGTCGACTAAACTGACTTAAGGTTTTTGTTGTGATTCTTATGGATTCAAGCTGGACAGAAACTTTTATTCTTTCCACTTCGTTGCCAAGGAGAATTAATTTTGCCTTGTCCTGATTTAACTGAAGGAAGCCTGATCGCATCCAGATGTTGTCCTGCTCTGACAGGGAGTCTGATGGATCAGAGACGTTTGATGAAAGAGCGTCTTCAACATTGTTGTCATGTGTGATTTGTAGAATTTAAAGAGAATCTGTTTTGTTGAGCTGCTAATTGTATGAACAGGCCTCCCTGAATGGTTGAGGGTTCAGCTGGAGAGTCCAGATGTTGGCAAAACTTTTTTTTTTTAAGTCATATGTATATACCTAATGTTTGATAGGTGTCTGTGGATGAATGTGTGCTGTTTATGTACCCCACCCCCATCCAGAGCAGAGCCTAAGCAGCAGTTATTTCAAATTCAAATTCAAGTTCACATTATATTTCACATTCACAACCACATATATGCTGTCAAATACTTTACGTTTCTTGTTGTATAAAAATGATGAAAACTATTGATAAACTTTTGATAAAAAATTAGATTAGACTATAATAAAATAAAATTGTACTAAATTAAATAGAATAAAAAATAATTATTAAAAATGAAAATAAAATTAAAATCAAAATAGAATAAAAAAATAATTAGAATAAAAATAAATTTAACTAAATTTGTATTTTTTTTAAAAACTGATAAAATGGAATTTAATAAAAAATTATTTGAATAAAAACAGAGTTAAATGAATGTAGATTAAAAATAAATAGTGGAATAAAAAAAAACTTGGATTAAAAATTAAATTAAATTTAAAATAAGTCAAATGAAATGGAATGAAAAAAATGATTAGAATTAAAATGGAATGAAAGTAAATGAAATTTAGATTTAAAAAAATGATAAAATAGAATAGAATAAAAAAAAGAAATTAGAATACAAATTCAATTCAATTAAATTTATATTCATAAAGATTTTATAAAATGGAACTGAATAAAAAATCAGATTAGAATAAAAACAATTAAATTAATGTAGACTTAAAATAAATAACATGAAATGGAATTTAAAAAAGACATTAAAAATAAAATGAACTGTGTCAATGTAACTGAAAATAGTGAAAAAGTTGCAATAAGTTATTAGTTTAACAGGTAGAAGAAATGTAAATATTAATGTGGAAAGTTTATTTCTTCAGTTTTTAAGTTGACATGTTCATGCAGATGGATATGGATTATTAAAAAGTTTATATGCTGTACAAAAATAATCCATTATTTTAAGAGCTGCATTGCATGCTGGGAGCTGCAGCAGCCGGGAACCAGCTGTGATGAAACCCCAGGGGACCTCAAGACTGCTGTGATTTAGAACCAGCTGAAGGGTCCTGCGTGATCCAGGTCTTCAGGAGCACTCTTCAGAGAACAGTTTCCTCTTCAGTCCATAATCTCAGAGGTCCTGAAAGCCGTTAAATTTTTATCGAAATGTTCCGATGGTGAAATGGAAGCAAATGAGCTGAATTTACGGCAAGGCCCACAGTCGGATTGGGACTCCTGATTGAGCGTGTCCCAGCGGACTCGGATCCAGATAAGACCGGATCCGCGTGAGTTTCGGGGGCCGCTGCTGTCTGCCAGCCCGACGTCTGAGCGCGTTTGTGTTTTCTGCAGGATGTGGAGCGTTGACGCGAAGCTGCTTTTCATTCCTCGGCTGAAGAGAACAAAATGTTTTGGCAGCGACTCTCTGACCTCTGACCTCCCGTGTGAGAAAATACAAAGCAGCGAGTCGAGAACTGGAGAGGAGCTTTGAGGCGTTAGTCAGGCCTGGGTTCTTACTTCAATAAATCATTTTTTAACAAGAATCCTAAAATCATATAAAATCAGATGGATGCAGACACGCAGTTATTAGACATTTCTGTAAATGAAAAGACAAGAAAATGTAACTTTGAGAGAGTAAACAATGTATTTCAGCTGCTTATCTTCAAATGGCTGATGGATGTCTGCTCTGGTGAGTTTTAAATGCGAGGTTTGACCCAACACAAGTTCTAATTTATTTATTTATTTATTTATTTTTTTTTGAGAAAAAAAAAAAGAGCATGTTTTTAATTTAAGACACTTAACTAAATGTCCTTCGGCATCCTGGTTGCCAGGTCTGCTTGTTCTGAGCTTTTGTTGTTAAAGAGTGGGAAAACTTCTGTTCATTTCCAGAATTAAAGTCAGGAATTTAATAAATATTCAAATTTGGGAACCATTTTATGGGAATTAATTAAAAATACTTATATATCCTAATTTCTTTTATTTACAGTTTCTGGAGTCATAAACACATGCATGGAAACTGATTCCAGTTATTTTTTATTTAAAAAGAAATTTTTAACTCTTATTTTCTGAGTAGAGCTTTAACATTTCTTTATCTGAAAACAAAGTGTTTTGTCGTTCAGTTATTTTCCCTGTGATCTGACCTCCGGAAAATGTAGAAGAAAAAGAAAAAGAAATTACAGCCTTTCTGCCTGCCTTGGAGAGAGTAAAGGCGTCTATGCGTCAGAGGTGTACGTGACGTTTATCTAGGAAAAAAAACAAACTGATGCGTTGCCATTTAAAGATATATAGTGAGTTAAACAGCTGGAATGTTCTGGAAGGTCATTTAAAATGAGCACTTCTCATCCAGTGTGTTAACTCAAGCTGTTGTCTGCGTTCTTAGCGATAACAGAAAACTGGCTTGCTGAAAGATCCAGAAATGATCTCTGTAAAATTCAATAAAATTTTAATAGTTTTATACATGATAATGCCGAAAAATTATCCATCCATCCATCCATTATCTATACCCGCTATTTCCAGTGCAGGGTCACGGGGGTCTGCTGGAGCCTATCCCAGC
>JBAMYA010042385.1:0-14474 GCA_037176975.1 Arrhamphus sclerolepis
TTTTGTGTGTGTGTGTGTGTGTGTGTGTGTGTGTGTGTGTGTGTGTGTGGGTGTGTGTGTGTGTGTGTGTGTGCTAGGCATGAAGATGCTAGCCCCACTCTTGGACGGAGATCTCAGATGCTGTTCCTAGTGTCTGATGAAACCATCCACCTAGCTTGAGGGTTACAACCTGCTGTTCCCTGATGACTACAGGCACCACTGTTGCTTTCACACCCCACATCTTTCCTAGCTTTTCCTTCTACCCTTGGTATTTTCAAGCTTATCATGTTCCTTCTTCCCTATGTTGCTATTGCCTGAGATTGCTATGTCTGTCACTGCCCTCTGATGTTTATCGACCACCACTCTGTCAGGCTGGTTAGCCATCACCAATTTGTCAGTCTGGATCTGTAAGTCCCAAAGGATCTTGGCTCACTTGTTCTTAACCACCTTCTGAGATGTCTTCCATCTTGACTCTGGGACCTCCCATCTCAGATGTTTCTGTGTTTTATGCCAGCTAACTGGTTATTGTGTTCCATGTATGCTTTGCCTGGCAGTATCTCACCGCCTTGCTGTGATGTTCTTCACTGTTTCAGGGGCATCTTTGCACAGCCTGCATCTGGGATTCTGTCTGGTGTGGTAGACCCCAGCCTCAGTCAGAAAGTCAGCATCTAAGTACTGACTTTCAGTCCAGCCTTTCCCAGCCATTGCTATATATTTCAGATGTCAGCCATCTCTTCAATTTGTTGGTGGGTACATGCCATGCAGGAGCTTGCATCTCTTCCTCTGGCGTATCTGATTACTCACAGGGCATAGGTGTTGATAGCTTGGATCTTGTTTTTCACATTCAGCTGACTGTTGAGGATCTGCCTTACCTACTGCCTGTATTTGGCTTTGGCTGACCTCAATGCTGCCTCCTTATAATTCCCTTCTGATTGTAGATCTCCATGGATTTTTAGCTGTCCTGAACATCTAGTATGTTGCATTCCAGCAGGGAGAACAGGGCATCTCTTTGGCATGTACAGATGCTAACCTGTGCAACTGGCTTAGATTTGACCTCCAGAGTTTTCTTCCACAGCTTCACTGAGTTTCTGGAGAAAGGCAGTCAGTGTACTGTTGATCTTGCACAGCTTCAAGTATCCGTGTGTGTGGCATTGAGTCATAGACATTCTTGTACTCCTGGTCTTACAGTCCCTGCAACTGCCCTGTGCCTCAGATCATGTATTGCATGTATTGATCCACATGGCTACTCATCTTAGCAACTATGATGTCTAATAATAGCATGTTGAACAGTATTGTTCATAATGAGGACTCTCCTGCCTTGGGCTAGTCACTCTTGGTGGGTTCCTGACCTTAGCAGCTGGTTTATTTGTGCTGCTAAGTGTTCATAGAGTGCAGTTAGCTTCTTCATCTAGTAGGTGTGAATTAATGACTCTTGTTCAGCTTGTAGATCCATTACCTCCTTCGCCCAGATTTTCTTCCAGTTTTGCTTATTCTCAGCTGTGGATGGATCCGCTGCCACCTTGCTATTCTGCCTCTTAGAGCAGTCCTTTTATGGATTAGATATCCTGTTTATTTGTCTGACCTCTACTTCTCTGCTATACCTCTACAGGAGGGTAGCAAGGGTTGTGTGCCTTTGTTTCCTGTATTTCTTGCCAACTCTTCTCTGTGTCTTTGTTGGAAGGCTAACCTCTTTCAGTGTTCCCATGATCTCTGCCTCTGGGAGGGTGGAGTCTGATCCTGCTCCTTCCGTCTACTTGCAGCCAAGCATCTCAACAGACTTTTGTCTCATCAGGGTGCCCTGACCCAGGTGATGTCTGAGCCAGTATGGCTCTATCTTTTGCAGTGGTATAGACATGGAGTGTTAATGTTAAGGACCTTGCCCTGACTTATTGGCAAAATAAATGACACTTTGTAGCCTGAGTGTTCCAGACTAGAGTTTGCATGACATGAACACATAATGTCAAAATTACTTATCCAGTGATGCTTGACATTATAATAACCAGACTCATTGCATTAACATTTGTAATTATGTTATCTATTGCATAAGTAGAGCCCTTCCAGTGAGAAGTTTGATGTCAGATCTAATAAATAATGTGTTTGGATGATTACAAAACACTGTCTGTCAAAATATTGTTTTGGCTTTTAAAGAAAAAAACATGATGAAAATAGTTTATGTGGCTTCACACATTGGATGGAGCCATGCACACTATTTCTGCCTATTTCCACTGTTTATGCTGAGAAGACAAACTACCTCCTTGTCATTGTTTCATTTATAGTAACTCTTGGAAGTCCTTCCAGTTGTAGAAAAGTAATCAGTTACATTTTTTGACAGTTCTACTACTGCAATGTCACTCAAAAGCTTTAAACTAATATGATTGCAGACATCTGGATATGAACATACATTTACCTACATATATGCACAGAACATTTTACAGAGTCAATGTTTGTCTGTCAAAGACATCAGAGCCCTCCAGGACTAAAGAAGACAGACATATCTCTAGACAAGGTTAACACAAGCCTTCCTTTTTTGACACTAAAGTTTTAAGTGGAATTTATGGACATATCTTCTCATTGTCATTCTTGACAAGGTTTTCTAAAGTTCTTGATGTAGTTTCTTGACACTATGTTTTGTCACAAGGGGGGTTGACATATTTGGATTCTTTTTTTTTTTCTTTCTTTTGCCATTATCCATAAAATTCTTACTTCATGATTGTAGAAGAGTTGCCTATGGTGGCAGACCTGAATTAATAGCTTGCAGTGATGATGACAAGGAAAGTGTCAGCGTTAGTGTAATTGTCTTGTCTGTTTGTTTGTGTGTGTAATTGTGCCTGTAAAGATACACAGAGAGAAGTGGAATGAAAACAAAAGTTGTCACAGTTATTTACGCATTAAAAATGTTGAGATCTGTCATCCTAGCCTGTTGGCTCTTGATATGTGTTGATATCACATGTGAACACTTTCACTTGGAGTGCCTGTTATGCTGTTTTTTTTTTGTTTTGTTTTGTCAGTCTAATTAGCTTGTCCAATTCTTTAGTCAGACTAGATTTCTATGTTATGCATATTGAAGGTCTAAACAGTCTCAGTGTGGTTTTGTGTGCCCCCTGGCTTTGCAGTATAACAGTCTTTACATGATGTTGCACAGTCTTAAGAGGAGTAAGTGTGAATGTGTGATTTGCTCGAACTGAGAAGAAGCAGACATAATTTTTGAGGCTCCCAAAAAATAAGGATTTAAAAGAATGTTCTTTTTCTCTCCATATTTCTTTGTGTTTCCTTGTCTTCTGTTTCCATACTGCAACAGTCTCAGTTAAACTTTGTTTCACCTGACAGGAAGGCAGCTAGAGCAAGAGAAACTTTAGAGTTCTATTGAGGCACTCTGGCTGCTCAGGCAATGCTGTCTGTCACTTTTCTTTTGATCATATCTGTCTTCCCAGTTGTCTTTGCATCCTTTCCTCTCCCACTCTGCTTCCATATGATATCAACTATAAGACCTTATCTTAGATTGCCACTGCAGAGAATGAATGCAGCTGACACCTTGTGATTTGCCACATCTACTTAATTAACGGTTGAAGGCAGAAGAACAAGACCATGTGTGGTTGCTACTATAGCTCACTCTTCAGTTCTGTGAGGTGGTGAGGCAAAAGAGTTACACAAGTGAGCTTACTCACCAGTCTCTGTGTCTTCCTGCCCTTGTCTCCTCTCTATTTATGTCTTGACTTGATTGTGCCTTTTTTCGACAACCCTGGCTGTCTCTCCCTCATCACACAAAGAGATGAATTAGTCTGGCTGGCCCCTCACTTGGACTGTTGTTCTGTCTCCTCTTCTTGGCCAGGTTTTATTGAGTTCCTTGAATGTCCTGCCAGATTCAGGAGAGCACAGCATTTATGTAGTGTATCACAGAGTTGGAGGAGTTTTCAGAGGGCAGCCCTTTGTTTTGATAATGACCAGCAACTCACAAAGCGTCTTTTACTGGTAACATTGTGACACAGCTTCTTGTAAACATATGTTTTAAGTTTGTTTTTCTAATTTAATTGAGCCAATTTGATAGTAATTTTTTATGTATGTATTTATTGTTTCCTGCTTCCATAACGTCATATTTTAGACTAGTAGAAGGACATTGCAGGTCTTTGTTTTGACAGAATTCTTCACCAGCTCCTGTTGCTTTTTGCTTCAGGCTTATTAGAGGAAAGGCCTAACTGCTTTTATTTCAAATCTTACCCACATTTTAATTTTGGAATGCTGAGAATGACAATACGCAGTACAAAGGGACATTAAATGTCCAGATATGGTCAGTCACAGTAAAATCACTCTTGAATGCTCAGAGCTGTGAGAGGAAGAAAGCATTGCCCTACTTTAAGTCTGGCATAATTATGTAACGCTTGAGTACCTGCAGCACCAGCGGCCTGACAACTTCTGACTGTGAATGTGGACTGTGAAGAGAGCAAACAGGAACTAACGCCTCTTTTTCTTATATCTAGCTTGCAGTTTAATCTCATCTTGAGCTGGTGAGGTTTTACTGACATCATGCATCCATTTGCTTATTTAGGATTGAACTGACGTGCGGTCACTGACATGTGTTACATCATTTACCGCTCCTTTTGTTTCTGTTTTTCCCTCAAACCTTTTCTCGCATCCTTTTGCCCTTTCTCACTATCCCAGTTTTCTTCATCTACACCCCACACTCATCCATCTCACTTCAGATCTCTTTCTTCCTGTTCTCCCATCCTTTTCGGCTCTCTTCCATGTACCAAATGGAGGGTGACAGTATACAGCTGTGGGTTATGTCCTCCAGACAGCATCTTCGAGCTTAACCATGCTCCCTCTCTCACACACATACACACCAGCATTCATACAGAGGAAGGGCTCAGTGCTCAGTCTTTCATCTGTCTCTTATGTGGTAGCTTTAAGATGGAGTCAGCTTGTATACGTTATGCAGTCAGTCATGATGTCATTGCAATGCGAAATATGGATCACAATATGGCAAGACAATTAAATCATTTTTCATTTGTCATGTCTTTTCTTCAGAAAGCAAAGCTTCATGCTGCTTTGCAAGAGAAAAATCGTCTGAACCTTGAGCTGATCAACCACCAGCTGAAGGCGTCTAGGTATGACCGGGTAAGTCACGCATTTAGAGTGCAAATTGCATGCTACAAGGACACATACACACACTGGTGATCAATGGTTAACCACTGGTGATGGTGAGTGGTACAATCCATTTTATTGAAGTGACGGAAGGACTGCATATCAAGTGCACATTTTCTTGTAAATGGCTCAGTCATATGTTGGAACATTATTCATATCCACAGATCAATACACCAACAGGAGTGTTATCATTCGGAGCTTATTGCTTGAATAATTCGAGACTCTTTAAGTTTGTTGTATTGCTTTTTGCTCAAAGTGCATACATGTGGAATTGATGTCTCCCATCTTATGCATACAGATCATCACCACTTCATTTCCAATGCTGTTAATGTGTCTTTTGCCAGGGCAGCCTGCCCAGTCTTCAGACTTCACACATGCACGCATAAATATGCACATGGACCCAGAAGGAGAGACAGTGACCGTCTGTGATTGTGGGCGATTAACTACTCTGGTGCTAATAGTGACTTTTACAAAGGAGGCAGATTTGACATGTGTCCAAGCACTCTGCTCAGAGATCTTAGTCCAAAAATGATGCCATCTGTGCACTGACAAGGTGGGCATAGAGATGAAAAGAACATGGGGCTAAAGCATGTCCATTTCTACCTCTCAATGAGTATCAGTGTCTTTTAATGGCAGTCATGGCAGGGACACAGACAAAATCTGCTGGAATTTGCATAGATGGCAAATTAATAATGGAAGAGGCAAAAAGCAGAAAAAAAAAGTAAAAAGCAGGCAGACATGGAAAGTGAGCGAACAAGATGGTGATATAGGTAAAGAATGTAATCAGAAAATAAATACTACTTCCTTTGAGAAGTATTTGTAAGTGTTCAGCAGAATTAACCGATACAAATCAAGCTTTTCTCACTTTTATATTAGAAAATTAATAAAAGTTTTAGTGTATTACATTTATGGTGACCTGTTGCCAGATTCTCAGTATTACATTCATAAATGTGCTTTCATCGATGTAAGACTTCAGAAAAAGCACAGTGAGTTTAGTACCTTTGAAAAAGTATGGAATAACATTTTATTCAAAAAGGGAGAGCGCCAAT
Organism: Arrhamphus sclerolepis; assembly: GCA_037176975.1. Taxonomy (NCBI): domain Eukaryota; kingdom Metazoa; phylum Chordata; class Actinopteri; order Beloniformes; family Hemiramphidae; genus Arrhamphus; species Arrhamphus sclerolepis. The sequence continues at coordinate 6,168 of JBAMYA010042385.1, forward strand.
GAACAGATTCACACACGCAAATTTGGATTGTCCACCAACTGTGTTCAGTATTAGTGTAATTTCATGAGTGGAGATCACAAATATAACTATATAAAAGATAAATAATAATATGAAATGATTAACAAGAAACACTAACAATGCAGTGTCTAGTCCATATGCTCAGACTTCTCCTGTACATTTCCTGACTTATCGATGTTCTTCCAACAGCTGCCACTTCCAAATCCTTCCTGAACTGGTGGTTAGAGAAAGGTCAGTGTATACATGTGGTCTAATCAGAATATGTCCAGTCATCTCTGCCTCCAAAGTGTCAAAACTTAACCCTGCTCTGCCTCCAAAGACTCCAAAGCATTCTGACCCATGTGAGCAGAAACAACTCAAGTGAAGAAGGAAACCTCTGAGAAAGGAGACCTGAGTTTCAAGAGCTTTCAAGAGCTTTTCTGCTCTTTACTGTTAAATTTATGTTCTCCACTTGTAAAATTAAAATTGAATTGGATTGAACTGAATTAGCAAATAAACAATGGTGGTATTGTTTGAGACTACGATGGTAATAATGTTTTACATTAACTATAATATAATTTGAACACTGGCAGCTTGGCCAACGCTAATTCACCCATCCCTGGTATCCCCTGCTTTGAACAGTCATCGGTGGGAAGCTTTCTCTTAAATGGGCTTGACCAGTGACGTATCCCTCATACAAGAAGGAACAGTTGGGAAGAGGTTGGAGTTGGCATCACCCTCTGCCACCTCTGCAGCTGTTTTGAGCTCCTCACTGTGAAAGAGAGTGTCAAAAAAGAGGGGGGATGATTGAAGATTCCCTGTCCGTCATATCACCCCAACTTTCGATGATGAGTAACTGATGGATGTCATCAAGCAGTGATCCTGTGAATGTGCCACTGCTACTCTCAACCTTCTGTTGTAAACTTCTACTGTCACGTATGAGTAGTGTGGGTTTGTCTTTACCGTGTGTTTAGCACCTATGCATATTATGCACAATGGGTGAAAGTCCATTCCCAAGATGGAGGCTTCGCATGAAGCAGGACATAGGCGGGATGCAACCTCCTTAGCTTTTGGTTCTGACCCTTTGGTTGAGGTGGTGCCCGTAGCTAACACCAGGTTAGCTAAACCCCGCTAATAAAAACAGAGTAGCAGAGGAACAATTTTCCCTCACGCAGTCACTGTGACAACTGTAACAGCTACCCTTCTTAGTTACTCAGCAGGATCCAGGCAGCTGTCTAAATCTAGCCTGAATGGGTTGAAGAAGATTTGCTGTAGTTTATCACAAGAACAAAGTGAGAATGAGTAGACTGGCCAAGGGAACATGTGGGGGCGGAGCCCTATGCACTGCTGTCTGTCATAGACTGACCTTGTGTCATTAGAGCTTCCATAGTTGGTCACATCGAGGTAATTCCCATAATAAGAAGTTAGAAAAATAACTAAAAATACCAATGAACTGATTTATCACTTGAGCTGACTTTTAAATGTTTAACTACTACAATTTCGAAATCATTTTTACTTACTAGGTTTAATTCTTCATGTAAAGAACCTACAGAGGTCACTGCTGTCTGTATGAAATTATTGATCAAATATCAGTAATAAATAATATTTGATATTGCTATACTGCTTGTCTGAGTACCCTGTAGTCAGCAGTTAGTCCACACTCGTGACTCCTGTTTTTGTCAGGAATCCCAAAGAAAACTAGATCTTGTTTTTATACTCTCTAGATCAGCAACACTCCTGTCTTTTGTTAATTAAGAATTGTGTATGACTGAGGAATGGTTTGGCTCACTCTTATGAGGCCACCTTTACAGAAACCAGCTCAAGGCCTCATACTGATGTCAAATTGAAAGGCAGAATGCTCAAGTCAGCATTTCTGTTTCATCAAGGATAAATGGAAATGTGCTGATTAATTTCTCTTCAGAATGTGAACTCTTAATCAACCCTCCAGCTAACCAAAAAAAAAGTGTCAATTCATTTGTGTAAAAAAGCAGTTTGCTGCAAAAGCAAATCTCATGAAAATTACATGCTTTTTAAAATTACTATTAAAAAAAAAGAAAATTGAAGATGTAGTATTTATTTTTCCGCTTCTGTCTCCAGTCAGAGTTACAGTTTCTGACTTTCATGATGTTAACAATCTCCAATATGCCCCTCTTGCTCCTTTAATTGCTTCATTCCCTTTCTTCTCTAATGTCATATCCCCGCAGGTGAAATCTGACTATGACCAGCTGAAGCAAACCTTTGCCGTGGTAACCTGGGAGCGACACGTGGTCCAGCAGCAGAGGAGCCAACTCCAGGTCAAAGTTGATAACCTGGAGCAGGTTGTAAAGGTGAGATATTCCATGAACCCCAAACTGGAAATATCACTTTAATTCTTCTTTAAATCTGAAGTAGACAAAGGTAAAAGGGGCCAATATGAAGTGGATCCCTTAAGGCAATTTATACATTTTTAATTAACATTATAATTTAGATAAGAAATTTCAGTCATACACTATTTACTTGATAATGTCAGTCTAGATTAATGATTGAGGATAGTCTTTTTCTGAAATATATAATTGTATACAGTTTTGTTGTATGAAATAAATGTTTCTGTCAGTGTCAAAAACAAAACAAAACAAAACATGGGGCCAACTCAAGGCAATTTAATAATGTCAGATGATGTCAGAAATTCTGACTGCATTTATAGAATAAATTCACAATTTTCCTTTAAGATTAATTCATTGTAGTTATGAGTTACATCATATTAATGCCCTTGATTCTTAATTTTAAATAGACTAATTTTCTATATTAGACTCACCTGAAACATGTCATGACATCGACAAAGCTGAATATTTTTGTTCATGTCAGTTGTTTGAATTTATCTTGTGCCAATTTTGCTTTGAATATTTTCATAGTCAATCTTCACTGACTAATATGGAGATAATACTTCACCCATGTGCTTGCTTTCCAAGAAAACGTTAAACATGACATGTGAAGCGAAGTATCACTTCTTTCATGGAGAGACTCTGTTTTTAATTGTGTTCCTGTCTGCCAATAGTAATCAGACACAGTCTCACTGCACTCGAGAGGCAGTTTCATTATTAATCCTGGCCTCCCTGCGTCTCCTATCGATTGATATGTTTGTCACGATATTTGAGGGAGAAATGTTCCCATATGAGGTAAACAGAACTGCTTCCCACTACACTGATGTAAGGTTTGTCACTTTCTCATTCAACTTTGATTATGGAGGCAAAGAGAAAATTACATGGTGCAAATGGGTGGAGAAAGGAGAGATGGTAGAAACGCATGACATTTATCTTGTTGGTTTTATCCATTCAAAAATAATGAGATGCATGATTAGCAGCCTTCTCTTCAGATTGATGGATGTAACTTGCAACAATACGTGTTTTGTCACAGTCCAATAAGATAACTGAATTGCATTTGTTTGTGACATGGGCTCAAGCTAATTTGAATCCGATCAAAGGTAATATTAGGGAGTGCATGTTGAGTCATACAAAGTTTGACTGTAGAGATCAACTTCAGAGAAAGTTTACTGTCTAGCCAATCTTTCTGCTCTGCACCAATCACAGGCATGTAAAGGCAGTTTTCAAAGAGGCAAGTACAGATTACACAAGATGGCTATGGAGCGATGGCCTCTGGTGTTATCGTCCATCGTTAGTTTCTGCTTCTTCTACCAGTAAAGCTATTTGAATCAAAGATACAAGTTCATAGGTAATAAAGAGCAGTGATTGGTTATTGTGTAATAGCGAACAATCTGATCTTTTGCCAGTATTAGTCTCATGTCTTTGGGTCACTCCTTGCTTTACAAAGTCTGTTTCTGTTAAGTGGTTAGTTAAAACAATGCAGGTGTGACCATCAGGATCCTGTGTGAACATGCAAGGCTTTAAAAATGTATGTTTCACTAAAGCACCAGTGGCAGCCTCTTAGCCACCCCAGTCCTCTGCAGCTTAGGGCTTCACTGATTATGCAAAGCAGTGGCTGCCTGCTCAGGACACTCAAAGTCATTCTGGGAGGTAAAGAAGCTTTTCCCTTTTAAGGGAGAGAAAACACAAATGAAAAAAATCCAAATTCCAAAGCTTTCTAAGTAGACTTTACTTCTTAAGCTTGCAGAAACATCTTATAGCCTTAACTCAGTTTCTGCAAGATTTGGCAGCTGGTGGTGACTTTGTGGAAGAGATCTGTATAGTCATGACTTGGCTTATTTGGCAAAGGGTAGATGTGGGATCAGCATGGGTGACCACGCAGGACAGCTTTGTCTCGAGTCAGATCAGAATAAAGAGTTAAGGGTGTGATCGCTGTACTTTATAAAGTCTGAAGTAAAAGCCAACATGAATTCACAATCAATTGTCTTTATTTGCTAATTCAATTCAGTTCAGTTCAATTCAATTTTATTGATATAGTGTCTATTTTACAACAAAGTTGTCTCTAGGCACTTCTGAGAAACCCAGAGCATTATCCCCAAGTAGCAGGTAGATAGCAGGCCTATTATACCCTTTTTTCAACAAGTTAGAATAGTCCCTTTCAGAATTTGCTGTTTAAGGGCTGTGTCACTTTAATGCAAATAAGCTGTTGCTGGCCACACCCCAACTAGGCCTATTTCATGACCAGAGCATTCTGGGTTGTGCAGTATTTCCGTGCAGCCACGTTAAAAAATGTGACGTCAGGGGGGTAACACATTATCAAGTTGTAGAAGACACTTATCATCAGTGATATTGTGTTCCAGACCTGCTCGGCTCCACAATATCAGCCAGAGCTTGTTCGTATTGTGCCACCCAGCACAAACGCAGCTGCCAGCCCCGCTACATTAGCCTAGTCTATGGGCTTTTATTTGATAGTAGTCTCCATTGAGGATAACATAACATTTAATTCAACTATTGACAACAATTCAACAAGCACCACCCCCAGAAACTACCAAGCCACAAAATGACTTGACTGGCTGCGCGCCGCACCTGCAACACAGAGCGGAGAAAACTACCGCAAGCAGACGCAGGCCCAGCGGCAATGCTAGTGTTAGCCCACGCTAAATGGCAAAACATGATCAAGCTTGTTCATGCTTAACTGCAACAGAAATGCAAAACTCATTATATCAAAGTACTTACAATCTCCTTCATCTGCTGACTTGCCACAGACAGTAGGTACAGATCCCCCCGAGAGAAGTCTGCCGGCTGATCCTGCTGTGTATTGTCCGAGCTTCTCAAAGCAGTCTGCCTTGAAGTGGTTCACACACACAACAAGATGGTTGCTGGAACATGGTCATCAAAAAATGCAATTGAACCACGTAGTTATTCTGTTTTCTCTGGCAGGGAGAAAGTGTCAAGACAGCACAACAGTTCATGGGTTACTTGCCTTTGTTTGTCGCCATGGCGCTTGGTGTTGGTGCTCATAAAACCAGCAAACCAAAGGCGGCGGATCTTCGACTAATATAGTGGGTGGGGGGTCTAGGCGGGGTTGCTAGGTGAGGGGTGGTGCCAGGACGGGTCTTGCCTAAACTGACGTCACACTAGAGGAGATATCCAAATGGCCTGTGATTCCTGACAAAAAATCATTGCACTGATTCACAGAAAATGGATGGATGGTTTGTTTTTGTACTTGGAGTGATTATAGGAGCAGGAGAGACCCAAATGGAGATACAAAATGACACTAAAAGTGATTTTTGCATAATAGGTCCCCTTCAAGCAAAACTGGGAAACTGCTTGAAGTAGTGTGTTATACTTGTATTAAGTATATCGACAGTTGAGTGTTACCTCTATAACCATCTTACTCAGTTGTAGTAGTGTTGGGGTTTAATCTGTCAGGCTTAGCTGATCATTTACTTTAAATTGCAGGATTAATTATAATCAAACAGATTCCTACCAGCTTCTGCTTTGGCCATATATCATGAGAGGTTTTTTTTTCTTTCCAACTAACACTAAAGTATAAAGTCACTAACTGAAATTCAGATGGATCTGGATCACTTCCCTCAAAAAAGTTGGTCGCCTGCCCACTGCAGAGTACACACACCCTTCTGTGCCAGGGATAGAGACAGCAGCACTCTCAACTCAACACTCAACTGTTGATGCTCGTAAAGTCTACCAATCTATCACCATCTTTCAGTAAGGAAAGCCTGTGCTTGAGGAATTCTTTGGAAATACTGTCAGAAATCATTTCTTAACAGGAGCTTTCATCTTTTGTCTCCCTGCAGCATATGCATGAGGCTATAGAGCGGAAGCAGAAGTTGCAGACAGAGCATGAGCAAATCTTGGCGGCTCTTCATACCAAGCAGAAAGAGATCAATCAGCTGCAGAAGGTACAATCAAAGTATGAAAGCAAACATAGAAAATTGTCACTGAAAATCTTAATATATTAATTTATGACATTGACATAGATCAAGTCAATGTTTTTATCCAATGACAGTTACCAGTTTATGCTGATTCACTGTCAGAAAATCAGAATGTATAAACATCTGCAGATTTGATGATAAATTCCATTTCATCCCAGGTGCCTTTGATCACTTGATGCTAAAAATGCTAAAAATGTTGTTGTCATGACAGATGTCAATAAATTTACACACCCTGTGCATATGTGTTTATGTGCAGACATGACACAGACATGACTTTCTGCCAGCTTTTAACTAAACTAAAACATTTTGAATATCACAAGGGGGGAGATGTATCGAAAACATGAAAGTGCTTCCATTTTTTTCTTAACTAAATCTGAGTTACGATTTTAAATTGATTTGATAGTTACTCTCAGATGATCAGAGTGATTCATTCACTCATCTGGTCATATATTTTTCATACCATTTTCAATCCTATTCAGGATCATGATTGCTGAGCGAGAGGCAAGTCATCAATCAGTTGCAGTTCATTGATTTTTTTTTCCTCAATTCATTCATGCATACATTCAAAAATATTAGTGTATTCCATATCTTGTTGCAAATTTTTACATGCATTTATTTATTTTACTATAATATATGAAAAACAACAATCTTAATTTCAGCTATTATTATAATATCCTCTGGATTAGACTCAGATATTTTCAAAATCCTCTTTTTGGATTCTATGAACTAGATCTTTATGTGCTTTCAGCTCTGTCTGTTTGTACATCTCTCCAAAACAGAGACATTTACAGGAAATACATGTTAATAGCCTCATTGGTCTGGCCATCTGTCACACAAATGGATCATTTAACAATGAGAACATTTACCCCTATTAGATGTGGCTACCTGGACTCTTTTATAAGTTAAAAATAAATCTGCTTTTCTTCATCTGAGTTCTGCCATCAGGATGAAAGTACCAGTGCTGTGATCAACCAGTTTGCCTCTTCCAGGCTCTGTGCCGACTGTGTGTCAACTGTGTGCTATCTCTTCTGCCTCATGGACTGTGATCACAGAGTCAGCTGTCACTGTGTGCTTTTGTGTTTTCTCTGCAGGGTTGCCTTCAAACTGACCAAGAGCATGAGGAAGCAGTACACCTATTAGAGGTACAGCAAATAAATCAGTACAGACACAATTTACACAGCTTTAGATCATTTTCTTAGATGTAATTTACTTCTTTTTTACACATTAATTAAACAGTGAACAAGATCACTTATTTAGTATTAGGTTAGTTTTCTCACTAAATATGGGGCTTAACACAGATGAGCCTGTGACAACACAATGTTTGATGAAAACAGAGCATATCGTGTGCTATGTGCTAATTGCTATCAGCTGCAGAAGGTACAATCAAAGTATAAAAGCAAACAGAAAATTATGCTAAAAGCATCATTTTAACATTTCATGCAATATGTGTATGTGTATGTGTATGTGTCCTGGTTCAAATCTCCACAGGGGCCTTTCTGTGTGGAGTTGCTTGTGTGGGTTCTCTCCACGTACTCCAGCTTCCTCCCACAGTCCAAAAACATGCACGTTAGGTTAGTTGGTGTATCTAAATTTCCATTAGAGTGAGACTGAGAGTTGTTTGTCTACATGTGGCCCTGCGTTGTACTGGTGACGTGTCCAGACCTGTCCAAGAAGCTGGGATAGGCTGAAGCAGACCCCCATGATCCTACAGAGGAATAAACGGGCATAGATGAAAAAAAAACAAAAAACTTTATTTATCCCAGAAGGGAAATTCAATAGATGGATGGATGTATTTTGATACAGCAGTTTTTCCTTGAAATGCTGCTTAAAATCACAATAATAACAGAGTCTTTACAAGACAAAAAAACAATACTTTGTTTACAAACCCAACTGTGACTCTTGTGAAACGTTACACCTCACACACACGCACACACACATGTGAACACCAAAATGTCATCTGTTGGCCAGAAGGTGCAAAAGAGGATTTAAAAGCA
>JBAMYA010042386.1:0-14473 GCA_037176975.1 Arrhamphus sclerolepis
TTTAAAAAAAAAAAAAAAATCTTTGCCTCAGTAATGAAGTCCAGACAGTACTTAAATGTTTAACACCTGTGTGTCATTATGCATATAGTAAGAAGTATTCAAAAAAAAAAGAGAAAAGAAAATCTTAAGGTGAAGTATAGCAAAGATAATATTTGGAGAGTAAAACTAAAGCAGGTGCAAACCTGACAGAAGTGCTAATGGGCTTCCACTTTCATTTGCATTATGAACAGGCCAAGAAGGAGAACTCCACGCGTTAGTTTGCAATAGGAGCATTGGTTTAAGAATACTAATGTCCCTACCCAGCCAACATTTATATGGGGAGTCCCATCTAAGATGTAAATTGGCTGAAAAAAGGTACCCCATAGGGGCTTGCTGATGGTTTCCATGTTGGCCCTTTGTGGATTGTTCGTAAACATTATGTTCACATACATATGTGAAGAATGGACAGGGGCCCAAAATGGGCATCTTATCTGGGTCCCACTTGAAGCAAACACATAAGTAAACTCAAGTGGACAATTTATACAAGGCCAAAATGGAACCAGTAGATCCCACGCAAATGCTGACTGTGTTTGAAATGCACGGGAATTAAAACTTTCAGAATTTCAGAGATATTGAACTTTGAGCTTAGAGTTATTTTCATTTTCAATTAGCCTCCAGGTTTTGATTTTTAAAGTGGTTGGTCTGTTTTGTTTAGTTACTATCACTCCCAGGTGAGAGACTACTCTTCCATATGTTTTCTGTTTTTTTTCTAAGTCAGTCCTCAAACTAATTCCATAATATTATTTGTCAGTAAAATAAATTATATACCAAGCTCTGTCCTTGTGAGACTGGCCAGGACCTTTTTGTTAATTAGGAAATACCCTTCTGTACTTCTGCATGTAATACATTAAATGAGTGTATACATCACACTTTTTATTTATTTATTTATTTATTTATAATGCATGCAGGAAATAAAAAAATATATATATAGTCCATATCTGCCATTGTTTGCTCTTCATGTTTATTTCACATTAAACAAAGGCACATGTGTGTGCCTGGAAACTATAAGTCTTTACTTTCAAATAAATTCAGTTCCAACGAGCTTGTGCAAGCAGACGCAGGCTGGCAGTTGAAATGGCAAACACAAAGCCAGCTGGATGCAACAGCGGAGAGCCAAAAAGCTTTGAGCAGAGTGATTTTTCTTTGCCATGTTCCCGACTGTTTTTGATATTGAGAAAATTTTTGAACTGCAGGCTGCTGACGGGGTGTGAATAATTCTTAACAAAACACACAAATATGAAAATGTTCAACTTTTGTGTGCTTGTGTGCGTATTCGTCACATAGTTCCTGTAATGATGATGTCTGGGGTGGAGTTGCACCTTGTTGACAACTGCTGCTGATCAGAGGGCAAAGAGAAAATACCCTCACTGTCAATCACTGGACACTACTAAAACCTTAAAGACATTTTCCAAGAGACACAACCACATGACTGTGATGTAGCAAGAGGCAAGTGTATTAGCACTTATCACACTACATACACACAAAGAAATTGGCATTTTTGAGATAACTGAATAAATATTTAATCAGTTCACCAGCTTATGACCTTGTGGCAGACACTACAACAGAAAACAAAGAATACATACACCAATCAGTTACTAAATCCAAACCGGTCATGGTGGGAGTGAACAAATTTGATTACCTCACCACACTGGCACCTGTGAAGAAGTGGAACCAAATAAGGCATTTAGTGAACAGTCAGCTGTTGGGAACGACATGTTGGAAACAGGAAGAAAGGTGCAAACATGCAGATCTGAGAGGATTTTGATCAAGACCAAATTGCAATGGTTAGATCACAGAGTCCAATAGTTTTCAAAAGACAATGTCTTTGGTTCTGCTCAAAGTTTACAGTGGTTAACACATGTCTAAAATTGACCCATAAGAGGCAGCCAATGTCGAGTCACTGGGTTATGGCTGCCCGAGGCTCACTAATGCAAGTGGGAATTGATGCAAACAAGCATTTTCATTGTTTATCTGGGTAGTGGTGGCAGTTGCACGAAAAAAGAAGGGAAAAAGGGAAAGGTGATGCTGTGAGCAATGGTCGGCTGAAAAACTTGGGGATCTAAGCATTTGTGCAGATTTTACATCTTCTTTGAGCTGGATCATGCAACTCACCATAATGCAAGGGAAAAAAATCATTAGTTTGAGGAACATGTTTAAGGGGTTGACTTAGCCTCCAAATCCCCAAACCTAATGTGCCAGATGGTCTGGTACACAGAACCATCTGGGAAGCTGTCTGTAGAAAAGGGCATGCACTTTCAAAAAAATACATGACATCTGATTAAATGGATTGACTGTTGATCAAAAGTTTCCCCAAGACTCAATCTGACCAAGAATCAGTAGAAATGTGTAGTAAGCAAAATTTAGTCCAAGATCTGCTGAGGTCTGACTTTGTCACTTGGAAACTTATAACACCTAAATGATCTTCTATAGATGTCATGGTATCTGATACTTCAGGACCTCTGAAGGACACGGGACACTACAAGGCAGGTTTTTGAATGTGGCTGATTGAGATATATAATTGGAGAAAAGACTAAGTAAAGACCTTTTGACAAACAAAACGTACAGCAGCACCCTGAGAAATTAACACTGACATTGCCATTATTGGCTCATTATTGATCTGTAATCCTGCCCTGTGTAACTCAAGTGGCAGTAAAATCTGGTGACAATTTACAATATTTGTCTTGGACTTGCAAATTTCAAAGCTCCATGGTTGCAGGTTTGAGCACTCTCTTGTTTGTTTGTTTGTTTGTTTCTGTTCATGTGCAGGTAGGCAGTTAAATGACAAACCCAAACTATTTGTTGAGACCTCTGAGTTTTAAATCAAAGTGAATTTTACAGTATATATTTAATTTATAGCTACGGAGCTCTCAGCGAGTTTGATAACTGCTTGTGCAGATACATTAACTGAGACTATTCTTTCACAAATAAACACTGTGTGAACATACTACTTTGCTTAAGAGACTTATTTGCTCTAACAAAACCCATAATTAAACTTTGGCCATGACTGAAAAAGAAATGCTTACTGAACTGTTAAAAAAAACATGTATATATTAAATTAGTCTGTGCAAATAGCTGAGCAGAATTTAACTGCTAGATCTGTAGAGCACACAGTGAAATGACACTAATATTGAGTTAAATTGCACCAAGGGAGGTGTTCTTTTAGGTAGACAAAAACTTAATCCCGTATCCAAACAATTGTGCTCAGCCACACAAAATAAAGATATTTTCGATTCTATTTAAGGTTATTCAAATAGTAAAACATTATCTTTTTGGAAATAAAGCACAATAATTGAAAACAAACCTTGCTCAACCTTGATCATGACGGTATTAGTCTTAATGAGTGTATTAGCTCCAGACCGTCACTGGGAATAAGAGGTAACGCTGATCTCTTGTGCAGTTTTTCTCAGGATCACAATGTTCTGCTCACAAAAGTATTTTTCCAAACAAACAGGGCAAGACTGTGAGAGGTCTGTGAAAAAGACAATTTTACTTTAATTTACATTCAGACACTTCTGCAGAATTGCATTTGCTATTCCTCAGATTTGCTTAAAATAATTTGCCTCCATTGTGTGTTTAATTCTAAATATAACTTGAAACACTAATGCTTATGTAACTTTTTTTCAAAATAATATCATAAATTATTAATGCACCTCATCATTAAAAGCACTGCAATTATTGAATCAGTTCAAAAACAGCTCAAAAATGACCACTGTTTGGCTGATACTTAAATAGCTATCAATAAAAATGATTTTCACTGACAGGGTTTTAATTTTTTTTTTTAAAGATTATCTCATTGTGCAGAAACAATCTTGCCCCCACATTACCTCTGTAACACACACACTCACACACACTCTGTTCTTGGTAAATAATCATTTTATGAACATTTCCATCAGCACAGCTACCCACTTAGCTCAGTTCTTTATTACAGTCTACTTGACGGACTGTAGAGAGCAGTGAGCGTTTTGGCCTTCCTCAGGGGACACACTTGGCCCTTCCAGTAAAAATAGGCCACTAATGGAAGCGGAGGCCCTTGTCTCCACCCTTCAATTTATGCACAAAATCAAGGCATTTGTGGTAATCATAAAGCAGGGCCAAATGGATGGCAGGGTCAGCTTGAAGCAGAAAAAAAAATGAATGATGCAGTCTTGTTGGCAGCTGCAACCACTTCCACCTTATTGCAAATCCAGCTAGTGTTAGTGCAAAGTCGTTGTAAGACAATATAATGACCTCAAGTGGCGGCCTCTTTTATCTGAACTTATGTGAACAGTTGATGGAAAAAAAAAAAAAAAAAAAAATACTCCATGACACCATGAGACATCAGCAAAAGAAATGAAAGGAAAGTTTTAAGAAAATATTAAAAATGTAAAATTGTAAATTTGGACCCAAGTGCTCCAGAGTTTGGAGCTTAATGCCAATTTGTGTTATTCCCTTCCCTGATGTGAAACTTGAAAATGCTGTGCCACTGTGGGCAAAAACGGTAAACAAAATGCCAAAAAAAAAAGTAAACCAGTTATTTACAGACTGGTAAGTGCTGCTTTCTACGCACTGTAAGCCAAGGTTTTTCAGTCTGTGACTGTTTTGAAATGGCCCATACTGTGCACACATCACATCAATTTCAGTCAACATGACAGACAAGAGAAAAAAAAAAACAGAAGGAAATCACTTCAGTTTTAGAAAAAAAAAAATTGCCATCTTTAACAAGCCATTGGAACCAAGGAGGGAGAAATAAATCACTTGAGGTAGATAAAAGGCTGCAGTGATGATTTTGCAGTGCAGGGAACATTAAGAGATATTGCAATGTGATAAAGTAATGTGATGTAATGCAATAGAACAACTGAGAGGGAGGACAGAGAGCAGCCACAGTCTAGACATGGGCAGCCTGTGTGATGGGTGGAGGGGAAAATTCCTTTAGATATCACATTCTTCACTGCCTGTTTCAGTCTCACTAACCAGATCAAGCTAAAGGTTCTACACTGCATCTGTATATTCTCAAGCTGGAGAAAAAGCTGATTAAAGATATAGAATGACCAACTGACTCACTGGCTGATACACTATTGAAGTGGCAAGCGTCTTGGAGATGAACAGGATTATGTGATCATTGCTTCATTCTGCCAAACACTAGACCGACAAGGGCAATAATGGTGTGGTTGGCTTCAGCAGACTCATCAGCTCAATTTTATCCACTGGAATTATATTCATAGACCAGTTTAAATATGCTGTTAGACACTGTAATCCATATCCACAACCTTGCAAATTCCTCCATGCATTAATCCATCTCATACAGTCTGCAAGATTAATAGTAGGGCCAAGGCACAATGTGATAAAACTAGCAGAATACTTTGTCCCTGTGGCCACCAACGCACAAGCTGATGTGGATGGTTCTCAATAGAAACACACAGAGTTCATTGTTAAGGCTGCTCTAAATTCATTGACACCAGCACTATGATTAGCCAGAAGAACAAGTGTTCACTGCTATAAACCAGGTTGGAGCAAGAAGACTTTTAGGCTTTTAAGAGGAGAAACTGTGGGATTGATTCAGTACTGGGCCAGGTCTCTGCAAAGACCACGGTAATATACCTAAGTAGAACGTTGTTAAAGCAATCTGCTGAATGATTAACCAATCATTTTGTTATTTTATTTAAAAATGTCTGCAAGGCACTGAACAGTATTAAGATGAACAGGCACATATGTTCATCTGAGGGGGAAAAAGAATCCAAAATCACAGGACTATCTGGTACCTTTTAAAGGAAATACTTTTTATCTTTGCTTCAGAGCATGATTCTGATTGAAGAGTCTACTAAATCAAAAACTCCAACATAATACAGCTCTTTCACTGAAAACATGTCTTTCAGTAAGTCATACAAATTTGTAAGACACTGGAATGTCAGAGATTCACCTTAGGTAAAGTTGAAACACAGATGTCACTCTGGACTGGTGAGGTCACTTCATGCCCTAAAACAGGTTGTTGAGTTGTTGACCAACACGTTACTTAGATTTCTCTGATGTCTCATCACTCTGTTGACTTATAAATGTCACTTATGAACTTTAATCAACATTCACAAACACAAAAGACTTCTCATTTCTATACTTTAAAATGTCTTTTAGAACTCGAACAGGCCAGCTTCTGTATTTCATGTCTTGTTTCTCTCATCTATTGCAAGCCCTGTTGTCATCTTTTTGAAAACGAGTTCAAGGTTTTTAGACAAAAGAATTGTGAAGGAGCATCTGGGATTCAACTCACAGATGGAAAAAAACCATGATCAAAGTTAAGGCAAGGCTTACTCTTTAAAACTCCATGATCTTTTATTACATTTTGTGCTGACGTACAAGATCTCCATTTTATAATATGGGTCTAGTAGGTTTAGAGGATTTAATGTAAAAGAATAAAACAAAAAATAGGAAAAAAAAGAAAAAAAAAGTTTCAAGCTCCTGTCTTTAAACCCCTTTAAACACCTCAAACCTCCTCTGATTGGTCAACGGATTTGTGAAACACATTCAAATGCAAGCAGATGTCCGTTCTTTGTCTGAGACATATAAAAGTAGCCAAACTAACAGAAATCCTTAAGTGTTTTATGCTGACGAAGCTAAGTAAGCGCAAAGAAACCTCAACTATTTGCATTGTGCCATGTCATTTTGCAGACCTTCAATGTGTTACGAAAAAAAGAAAAACTAACTTAAAATTGAAAATTATGCAGTTTGATGTCTCATTGCATGTTACATTTAAAAAAAGTTAAAAATAAGTCATGGAATCAATTTATAAACCAAATGCTGACTCAAAGTACCCACCTTTGGTAGCTGTTAACAGCTGAACACACTTAATAAATAAACAAATAAATAAATAAAATAATAAATAAAATATTCTCCAGAACGCTCTTCCCAACAGTGTCGCAGAAGTTCCCATAAGTGTGTTGGTCTTGTAAGTTTCTTTGCTTTGTTCCTTGAAAAATGACATTTTTTTGTATGATACTGAAATGTTCATTATTTTTCAGTTTTGGGTAATCCTACCTTCTTTTTTTTTAACCTCTCAAAAGTTCACTAGTTACCTTTATACCATTTTGAACTATTCATTGGACTCAAATAATTGGGGTGTTCTCAAACCTTTGACCGGTAGTGTAGGTCTTTTTTCTCATTTTCCTCAAGTGTTGGTACAGTTTCATGAACAATTGATGACTAGCCTGTGCCATGACGTGGTAAAAATACTACAACTCTGTAGAAAAGCTCCCGTTTCAACCATGACGTTACAGCTGAAGAATTCCTGTTGGAAATCCTGTTTCTATTTCAAATAAAATCTTATAAAACCAATATGTTATGCAGTTATTCAGGGGGGAAATCAACAAACCATGTGGAGATAAATTAGTATTGTATTGACTGAAACAGACATTACAGATTTCCAATAGCTTCCAGGCAGAAACGATAGTCTATCAGATATTTCTTGAACTTTCATGTGCACATCTGCCAGATATAGCATCCCTTTGCATTAGCATGGGCTGGAGACAGAGTGGCTTATCAAATCTTTCTAAGATTGTATATCACAGAACAGTGCTGAGTGGAAACACTGCTGTTACTGATTTATGAGGACAGTAACTTATACTGTGATGATGATAAATGGCCCCTCTCTCAAAGTAAAGGTTGATTTTTCAGGACTTCACATTTGAACTCGCGATCCTTTGGGTCATATCTAAGCTCTCTAGTGCAAGACCCCCTGCCCTCTCTCTTCTTAATAGACTCCATTGATGCATAACCTCTTGCTTACACACACAGACACAAACACTTTCTCACACACCTCTCTCCCTCATTATGAAGCTTTAATAATCTTCTGTAGTCACTCTCACTTATTTTGCTATATCTGCTGATTTTCAGGAGTCATTAAGTTAGGATTAGAGGACACTCCTGAACCACTGCTGCTGAATCATTTTTTTGCGAATAAGGTTTATGTAAGTACAGTGTATTCCAGTACAATGCAAATCACAGGTTTTCGGGGGCAAATAAGAAAATATTATTACACAGGGAGTGAATGATTGCACCTACAGTAGGGAAACAGAAATAAAACTTCTATATGAGTGTGTATCTCTAATATGCTTTAGCCCTTTGAGGTTTTGCAGTCAAAGATTTGTTTTGAAAGGTGAATTTGTTGCGAAGTGATTCCCGTACCTGACAAAACAAGGCAATATAAGTTTGGAATATCATTTATGAAGCAGGAAAAAAATGTTTTTTATTTAGATTCTTAATCCATTCAGCTTAGATACACAGAATACGTCCCTCAGGAAAAAGTAGCAAATCAACTGTTTGTGAAGTAGTTCAAAGGCAAAAACAAATCCACATTTATATCACGTTACACAGAAAAAGGGGAAAATGCATAAAAGTTGAAGGAAAAAAAGAGAAAAATAAAGATCTGCTGTAAAGCCAAATAATACAATTCATCTTGCAGCGGTCCCTGCAAGGAGCGTGTAATCGCAATGACATACTGGTGTAATCCATTTAAAACACTTTGGCTCAGGCCTAGGCTGCCTTCACTTCCTCTGCAGGCTCGCACCATCATCTTCATTTCAGATACATTTCCCTGACTGCCTGCTGTTTGCTAAAATCTGTTAAGCTGCCTTGTCTTCCACCTACTCGGTCTGCCAGGGAAGACTCTTGTCCTGTCCTGGATGCATTTCCTGACCAGCAATAGCATGAAATAAATAACTAAAATAAGCCATAAAACAATAACTCCCCTGTCTTAGGCAGAGGTGAAGTGTATGACTATTCTGCTGTCCAAAGACATGTAATCTGCCTCTACAGTTGTGCTGTCTTCTGGAGCCACTGGGTTTCAGCTTTCTTAGGTGAGGTGGACCCAACCAACCTGACAAGGCAATGAGCTTTAACATTATCTCACACTGAACTGCTACATTTGTGTTTGAAGGAGTTTAGTGAGTTTTAATCATCTAACAGGAAACCCATAGATGCCATTCAGTGTCACAATTAGGGATTGGAATTGATATCAATGATATCCTTTGATGAAATATCCACTTTGCAAGTACTGCAATATGCCCTGTTTTTGTCTTTTTTTAGTGAAGTGTGACCAAACTTTCGAGCATTTGTACCGCTTGGGCACCATGTTTACTGTTGACTGCTGGCTGCATTGGACTTGCTGCATTGATGTCATTTGCACCCACTGGAATCAATAAGGGAATTGTTTACAAATTTGGCAAACGATTCCAAGGAATTGAAGCACTGGGAACCAGTTCTCAAAAAAAGAAATGTTTTTGATTCCCATCCCCAGTCACGATACCAGAAGACAACATGGGTTTATTCTACATGTGCTATTCTGTGTAGTTCTGAGGCTAATTGAATTAATTATACATTCAAATAAAGCATCTTGTTGGCCTTAAACTCTGGTTGATTTATACTCACCTATAAAAGGTTGACTATAGGACTGCTACCCTCTTCTAGTGAGTTTATGCATCGTTGCTTTTATTAAGACAATTTGGTAATGGGCATTCTGAGCAGTGTTTCTATTCGTTCCAGTGACACATTAAATTATTTTTTTATTATCAAATAAATACAGTATTCTGGCTCTATTTATGAATATGCATCATAAAAGCATACATGAATAGCTTGGGATGCATAGCTATGGATTTTAAACAATATCTAACAAACCTGTATTTCCAGCTCATTCCAAGGAAGGTTGGACCTTATCTGCCAATCAAATGCTAATATTTCATTTTAAAGGTTCTATTAACAGTGTGGCAACATCAATGTTTAGCCTCTGAATGCAACCCTACAAAGAAGGATTCAAACAAAGCAGGTTTAATTATTGATAGTTGAAAGTTAATAGTCTAAAATAAAATTTAAAAAAACATTGAAAACTTCTTAGAAAATGAAGTTTTACCTTGTTTCATTTATACTATACTAAAAACAGAAAGATACCAACAGGGAGAAAGGTTTATTGAAAATTGTATAATATAGTCAACCGAGAGGTCCATGTTCTGTATTAACATTATTATATTCTGTATGAAATACATTACCATTCTAAAACACTGACTTGCAGGCAGCCTGGCACAGTTCACTCCTTTTTATCTGAATCATTTCCAGGATTGCTTGCAAATGATTGAATTTCTCCCAAATTACAATTTACCATTGTGCACCATAGGGCAGTTTTACAGGGTTTGAGCAGACCCAAGGGTGAGTCGGTTTGTTTCAGCTGCACGGAACTGAGATAGAGGCAGAAAGAAATTTCGTAAGACTTACATTTTCTATGTATAAGGTGAAGGTATAGAGTTTCAGAAAATAAGTTTGAATACATCATTTTGATAAACATTTTTAGAGATTACATCAACATATTGACTGAAAAAAAACCCAATAAACTTACAATAAAAATTTATGGAAAAAAAGGAAATCTCAAAAAATCCTCTGTAAAACCTGAACATAATAACACTTTGGCTTCATAAAGGATTCTCATGGTTTGTAGTTAGTAGTTACAATTGTTGTGACCTTGTAGAAAAGACTGAAAACTGCACAAGATGCTGGGCAGACAGCTACCTGTAAATTTACAAAACTGCTACTACTGCATTTCAAATGATTGACTTCTCATCATGTTTCATATAATCCATTTGTGTTCATTCAGAGTCTTTTCAACTTTTGAGACCTATATATAAACTTTTTGGCTGAATTCCAAAAGTTTTGCACGAAATTATATGTCCAAGATCAAATAATTACAAATATCTGCATGGAAAAACGTGAACTTTTTTTTACCATAATTATTTTTCAAGTCAGTAGTTTCATCTTACTACCCTGCCCATTTTTCTGCAAGCAGCAGATGCTATCATTGTGCTTGCCCCCACCTCTTTCTCCTCACCCACCTTCAGTAGACCCACTAGATG
Source organism: Arrhamphus sclerolepis (assembly GCA_037176975.1). Taxonomy (NCBI): domain Eukaryota; kingdom Metazoa; phylum Chordata; class Actinopteri; order Beloniformes; family Hemiramphidae; genus Arrhamphus; species Arrhamphus sclerolepis. The sequence goes on from JBAMYA010042386.1 coordinate 10,902, forward strand.
TATCTGCTCTCTCTCGATCCATGCTGCCTCTCCATCTCCTCAGACAGGGAGATTGATTTGTCTACAGGATGCCTCTGACCTTTGATATGATCTGATAAGGGGTGTTTGGCCCTAACCAAATTAGATGATCAGAGGGGAGGCCCATTAGGGGTGAGAGAAGGGTGTTTCCCTTATGCTCATGGCATATGTTTGCTTTGTCCATCTCCTTCCGGCCTCTATCAGACACCCTGGGGAAAATAAAAGATGTGTTTTCAAATTGCACTTTGCCTAAAGGCTCTTTGGGTCAAATTTAATTTTCACCTTACATTGATTCCCCACCCCCACCTCCCATCTCAGTGGCTCCTAATGTCATCAGTGATGTATTTCTGTGCTCGGAATAAAGGGCGCTATCGCTATCAACTACTACGTGTCTAAAGAAACTACAGGTAATATGCCTTACAATATTGTCTGGGGACTGAAATGACTCGCAAAGACTCAGAAAGGGGAGTTTGTCAGTCATTAACATTTCCAGGCTTAACTTTAAATAGCCTGACTTAATCTCTACAGGCTTGGCCACGGAGACTCCATACTGCCACACTGTGGTCACTTGACATGTATCGCAGTTATGAACTTGCTACCGTCACCCCCCCCCCAAGAAAAGTGTATAGAAACATAAAATACTGGCAACATAGGCTTCAACCTATAATACAAGCACGTCAGCACGTCACCGCTTTAATGTCATGCACATTAACAGAATTCTCACATGTGGATGAATGTAGTGTACTGTGCTTTCATTTATACGTGTCGCATTTTCCTGTAATGTCATGTCTGATCATAGATGAATACTACAGACCTGCCTCATATGATTTAATTGGCCTGGGGTATGATTAGCGTGTTGAATTACCACGTAACCACGGTAATTTCTTTGCTTTTTTACTGTGCTATAAAAAAGTGTGAACCGCCCCATCCCCATCTCCACATTAGGCTTTAGAACTGATGTGGAAAACTTTAAACGTCTTATTTGTGCATCAAGCACAACAGACTTCTATTATGATATTTATATGCACACAAGTGGTGCACTAGGCACTACAACTTAAAATAAACCTATCACCAAAGCAGTATAGAGTTTATCTTGTCTGTTCATGGCTATACTGCAATGAGTCCATGTCTGAGTTGGTCCAGTTCACTACTCACTTTCCAGTTTGGGAAAGAGTGGCAGCATAGCTGTATTTTGCATCCAATCATCAAAAGCTTTGCAACGACATGGAAAACATGCTTCTGATGAAAACATATCTTGTATAATCTTTAGCTTCAACTTTTGACATTTTCAGAACTGCTGGGGTGTCAAAGCTGAATGAATCTCCGTGGTAGACGACCCACAACAAGAAAGCTGACAAGCCAACCAGAAAAAAGAATAGATTTTGACAGACGTGGAAGACAAAGCAAGGAAGATCAGGGTAAGGGCATGTGGTGGCTTCAAAGTGGGCTACAAGTGCTGCAGAGCCTACCAATTACATGAAAACACACATCAACTTACATGGATACACACAAGACCTGATATCACGAGCCACGGCATAAACCAGAGTTGCTGATGAACAGAAGAAAGATATTTGTATGTGAAGGAAGGTTGAAGGAGAGGATACAATCCTCCATCCTCCTAGCAATTCCACACTTTTCGATACTATTTGTTTGTCCTTTTAAACTGGCAGAGAGCTCAGGAGGCCAGGATCTGACATAAACCCTACCCAGTATGGGTCTGTGCTGGGGAACTGATCCCTCCCAAAACCCTCATTGTTATTCTCTCATGATGGCAAGGGATCTGCTGAGCACCCACAGTCAAAACTTCAGCAGGGCTGAGTGGAAGGTGGGGGTACTGTGTTTACTTGTGTGCTCTGTCAGGGGACCGAGCTAACTGTACACAGAGGATTTTAGAGGAACACAGCTTTCATAGACTGTGATGTTAAAGTCTCCATCACTTTGGCAGTCCATAATCATCTTTTTTTTTTCATATATTACCATGTTGTGTTTTTGTTCATGAATAGTTAAAGAGACAAAAAAAAAATACATAAAAAATAAGTAAATAATATTGGAGTCCATTTCACATAATCCTTTTGGGCCTCTTTACATTGCAGGCTTTATGCATTGCATCTTATTTAAAGACTCCGTGAGACAGAGTTCTTTGTTGAACTGAATTTCCCCTCTGTTAAGTGACTAGCCTGTCACCAGGTGCGAGACATTCATTTAGAAAAATGTAAAATGTAAGAGACTTCTGCAAACTTCCAGGAGACAGTTCACATCCTCCTGCATGTAAAGATTAACTCTGTACAGCCTTAAGAGCTACTGAGGCTGTCATGGTTTTTATTTAACAATTTAAGGTAGAGCTTGATCAAAAACTGTCCTCTTTTCAAAGGCAATGAGGCCTCGGGGTCCTGTGGAAATCATGCTGTGCACTCTCAATCTCTCATCTGTATTTACAGTACAGAGCTCAGCTCTACTCGTTAACATATGCAAGCCACACTGGTTGCCGTATCTCTTTCAATCACCTCCACCTCTTTCTCCTTTTCCATATATTGGTATCTAAATTTTGCTTTGTCAAATATGGAAGCTGAAATCAGAAGATTTCATCATTTACTTGGATACTGCAATGAATACTTTCAGATTAAACTGAGAATGAACTTAAAACAATGAAAGGCACTTAATAAATTATGGCTTGCCAATCCTACCATAATAGAGTTGGACTTCTTCCTAATTCATCCTAATTCATCCAAGGGCATTCAAAAATTTTCCTGAAACTATATCCTCTTTGAGTACAAGTTTATTCATTCATATATTTTTGTCGTCTTATCGGGGACCAGATGACAAGGACAACAGCCACCTCCTCTGGCTCTACTGGAGATAAACTGAGGCATTCATGAGCCAAATGAAAGCTATAATCTGTTCAATGAATACTGCATTTGCCCCAGTGGCTCTTTCCCATGGGACATTAGTACATGGACCACATGACTGGGGTTTCTTCAAATAAAAGATGCACTTTGGCAACTTGTATTTGTGACCTTATTCTTTGGGTCACTACCTACAGCTTATGTCCATAGGTGATGCCTGAAATATAAAACTGACTGATGTATGGAGACCTTCGCCAACTTTCTCCTCACCACAACAAACCAGTGCATTTATCGGCGGGGATGACGGCACAATGCTCCTTTCAAACTTCTTTTGTCTTAATTTTGTCCCTAATAGGTCCCCAAAATACTCCGCCACTTGAGGCAGGAGCTTCTTTCCATCTATGAATCACCACTTTACGAAGGTGGTACTACTCCTGCTCCTCCACCACCAATTAGGATCATCTTGTAACTTGTAGCTCAAAATGTAATTGATTTCTCCAAATGATCTACACTGGACGACCCAATCGTAGACCCCACCATCTTCAGAAGGTAAGTTGTCATTCTGGTTATTTTACAATGCTCACAGAAAGTTAGAGATATTTGGGTTTTGAATGAAATTTCACAAGTGTCTGGACCATGAATCACTGTTGTTAGCTGTTGTTTTACAACAACTGCATGATTCTAATCAAGTTTCATGATATAATATCACTG
>JBAMYA010042387.1:0-14470 GCA_037176975.1 Arrhamphus sclerolepis
CAGTCTACTGGAGCAACAAAGAAGCAGCTGCAGCAGTCGGCTCCTCTCACTGCTGCAGAACAGAAAGATTCAGGACACATTCGTCCCCATAGCAACAAGACTGGTTCATTCTTAGTTAATTAATTTTTTTTTTTTTCTACAACTGAAGAGCACTTGATAATTTGAATATCCCTTTGGAGATTAATAAAGTTGTATCTAGCTAGCTAGCTGTTTTGGTCTGAGTCTAGTTTACATTTCCACTGACTGTGGACAAAAGGTCACCATCTGCTCTGCCGGAAATTCTGTTGATTCTTCACTGCTTTATGAGGTGTTGCAGTGAGCATGTGTGGGAAGTTTTGCAAATTTTGGGAAAATATATAAATTTTACATGAGAAAAGGAAGAGAAAACAATTACAAGATGTAAGCAACATTTTGATTTCCCCTTGAGCATATATGTAAACAGTTATTACTCCAAGATCTTACTATTTTATTTATTGTCTGGATGGTTCCCAAGGTGTTGTCAGTCTTACAAACAGCTGCTGGAATCTTGGTGCAAAACATGCTTCATATGAGAGGATAAAGACTCATTAGCATTATTGTGTTTTTGTGTTGTACATGTGGAACAAAAACGTACACTTTTAGCATTAAAACCAACTACCACATATAGTGCAATTCTCCTAGTATCACAAGGATTGTTTTTGCCTTTTTCAGTTTTTAAATGTCCCATATTTCTGCTATGATGAAATACAGTAAACCACCCTGCTTCTTCTCCATGAACTTCTTCTTAAACCACTTTTATAAAGGTGTTCAGTGGAGGCTGAGTTATCTCAACTTTACCCCCGGGTGTAAAAATTTTGTTTTTGTGTTTTTCATTGTCATGTTGAAGAGAACATCTTTTCTGTTACAACTCATGATTGTGGTTCACAGATGCCAAGAAATAAACTGTTTAAATACTGTGAATGTGCCTGAATAAGTTTAAACTGACTCAGATAGACACACAAAGCACATAGTACTCCGTATAAACAGTCGATATTTAACCTCAATGGACTTAGATACATTGTACCGTGGCGCATAAATATTAAGTATATTAATGTTTATGTTATTTTGTTTGTTTTTACTCATTTGGGTCCTTGTGGATTATATAGTAATTATGTAGGAGTCTGATATATCTTACCCAGACCGGAAATCCACTTCTTCCTATTCACACAGGTCTCCTCAGCTCTCTTCTGACAGCAGGACTCCACTCAGGACAGGTTGCCAGTCCATCACAGAGCCACATACATACAAACACACACATTTACTCCTATAGAATCACCAATTAGCATGTATGTTTTAGTGCCTCTGTTGAACCAGTGAAACTGAAAATGAGTCAATATTTTACTCAAGACTCTTCCATCTGCTGTAGGCTCAGTTGTCATGGAGATTGTTTTATCAGTTTCAGCCTGACTTCCAGGCTTCAAGATTCCATGAGATAATTACTGATGGTGGTGTTTAACAGTAATTTGTGATAAGTCAAGATGGTCTGAAAGTTGACCTCTAGTTGTGGTAGTTTATAACACTTCTCTGATGTGTTGGGTACTTCAGTTAGAAATAAGAAAAACTGAACTTTTACTTAGCGCAATAATAAACTCAATGGAGATTTAATCATCTTACTTGTAAAGATGTAAAAGTAAAATATTTTTCCTGTCATGTGGTTTTCCACTCAGAAGGTCAAACAGCTCAGAAATCTGTGCTGCTTTTATGTCTAAATTAGATTTTTATTTCACCCTTTGGGTACTTCAGGAGACTCTATGGTACTGAAACAAGGCAGGATTCATCCTAGAACAGCCCTGCTCATGGTGGCAGCTTGCTGCAGTAGATACGTTGATTTTTTACTAGCTTTGTATTTTTCATATTCTTTGGGTTTTTCAACCTAGTCTGATAACATTGATTTATTTATGTATTTAGTGGTGTGGATGCTGTACTGCTTGATGAATTTCCTTTGGTATTTCTTCCTTCCTTTCTTTTTTTTTTATTTCCTATTATGGTGAGTAGCACAGAGTTGTTTACAAGCAGGTGCAGATAATTGAGCCATTGAAAAGCCTAATTATACTCAGACAGACCCCAAATCCCCCATGTGTTGAAGAGGAGACAGGGATTTGAAGAGGACCAGAAAGGGGAGTGGAATTTCAGTGTTTGCACAAGAAAGTAGTCCAGCGGCCTCATTTATAAAACATTACGTAGATTCCATCCTAAAAGATTTCTAGCGCCAAAAAGTTAGAATTTTATACGCAAAAAAAGGATTCTGATTCATAAAACCCTACGTACGCACACCAGCAGCAGCTTCCCTTCATAGATCACAGCTGCACATCAACTTTGCTACAAGGCTCCGCCTCCTGTCCCGCCCGCTACACACCCACATTCAACCATAAATGATCAGCACCTGGTGAATGTCAATGTGTATTTAAATGAGCAAGATGATCAATGTCAACAGTAGGCTAATCATGTAACCACACAACTACGCTCCAAGCGCATGTGCGTCTGGAGGAGGACGGATGCTGATGAATGCTGTTCTAGAAAATCAAAAGAGAAACAATTAATGAGCTGAAAGAAATTGAAATAATATTGAGTAATTTGTGTGACGTTATGTCTGATGTGTCAAACACATTTTCAAGGACTCGTTAAAGAATGAACCTTATTGCTGTCTTAAATGTCATGTGACATCATCATGGAGTCGTGCTCCGTGGTGAAACTCCTCCTCAGACCTCCAGGATGGTCTCACATGCAGCTGTGCGCTATGCAGAGGTCTGTATCCATGTGATGTTTTGTGTTACCATCAGAAGTCACTAAAATGCAGTGTAGAAAACCTCACGGGAGCATTACGCACGATTACACGTGAGGTCCAAAGGTTTTGAAATATTGGGAACTTTTTAATGCACGGAAATTCTTAATAGATCCTGACTTTTGCGAGGAATGTTGCGACTGCAAATTTCACCCTGCTTCACGCAACATTTTCTTCCATAACAGGTTTTATAAATGAGGCCCCTGGACTCAAAAAGGGTGCCCTGATTGTCTTGAGAACTGACTGTGCCAGTGATGCATGGACAACATTTATATTGCACGTTTCTAGTTTTCTTAACCACTCAAGGCATTTTACACTAAAAGTCACAGCACTCTCTTATTCTGCAGAAATCTACACAGAGATCTTGCTACTGAGGATTGACATGTCTTTACTAGAATATGTAGAATCACACACTTATTAAAACATCAGAATCACCCAGATGAAGGACCATTTGACATATAAACTTCAGACCAGAAACCAAGCAGCCAACTTTCAGCTTGGAAAGTTCCTCCTCCTCCCGAACCAGATTCAGATTCAGGCTCTCCCATGGCAGGTGCAGATTAACAGCCCTAAAAGACCACGCTCTCACAACTAGTTTTTATAGGTGTGGCACTTTTCTCTGATGTGACCTGTGGAAAGAGTTGCAGTTGTCTTCCAGGAAGCCCACTGCTGTTCAAAAGGGGACAGATGTTGTGATCTTGGAGTTCAGCTTACATGTCTTTGGATAATTTCATCAAGCTCTTGTCTGTCATCCACACTGTCTTCCTGATCAACCTGAGACTGAATGATTTATTATCGTTTTATTATTTTAAATTGTCATTGAAGCCACGTCCTGAGAGACTGGCTACAGTCGCAAACTTCTTAATAACATTTGTAACTGTAGCCACTGGACCATGAAAGTGCTTGGAGTAGCAAGATTTTCCACTTTAAATGTGCTGAATGGCTAATAAAGATGTTAATGACATCCAGGATAGTATTGTTTCAGGGAGTTATGAGGGTACCAACTAATCTGTCCATGTATTGCACCTCAAAACCACCTTTAATATAACATAATTTTGACTTTGTATCTCACAATTATGAGTTATCATCTAGCATCATAATCATGAGAGACTACTATAAAATTATGAGACTCTAAGGCATAAGTATGCAATATAAGACCAAAATTATGAAATAGTTTGTCATAAATCAGATTAAAGCAGATTATGCATATTCCTACCTCTGTGTGCATTAAGACGACAGATTGTGTTGCAGCTGGTCCCCAGTCTTTGGTAAACTTCTCCATGGAGCCTCAAGTTGTAAAAGAGGCTGTCAGCCTGTCACACTGCTCGCTGTAGGTGTGAGACACTGTGGCCCCTGTAAAGCCTGAATATTTCAGCATTGCAGGAGAAAATAACCCTACATATATTACCTTTTCTCACCAATTCAGAAAAGATTAATTAACATTAACATTAGAGACATGGTGCAATTACAGTGACATCACTCCAGAAGACACGGACCTGTGAACGGGTCAGTTCTCTTAAATGACATGTAAAACAGTAATAATCAGCCCCAGCAGGAATTGCTAATCACAGAGTTCCTCATTATCTTTTATGATGTTGAGTTTCATCTTTTTTCTCCATTTGTTTTCCAGTGACATCACTGTGACAGATGTAGCCTTACAGTATAGTAGTCCACCTAGTTTGCAACATGCATGTCGGGCTGATGCAACAATGCTCAAAACAAAAACATTTCTCCTGCTCGTTTCCAGTGTCGGGGGAAGGGCATGGAGCATTCAGAGAAGCTTGCAGGTCACATTGCTGCAAATGACAAGACTCATTGTGGAGAATCTGATGCCTGCCAGCTGCAGTGAATCATAGACGTTTATCAGGCTCTCGGAGGTATGGATGGATGTGTTGAGTTCTTTCTCATCTTTTATATCTTTGCACAGATCCTGCGTGTTTGCATTTCATTTGTATCATCGTATCTCCAATGCTGTCATGTATTTGTGAGCCTCCCAACCTCTACATCACTTCTTCACCTCTTTAGAGCTGCTGCATGTTATGTTTACTGCGACGGCTCTTAATGTGATCTGGATGCTGTTAAGACTGGCTAAGTAATCCCCGGGGTGCAGACAAAACTTAACAATACGGGCTCTTATTTAGACAGTGAAAGAAAAACATGTATAAAGCTAATTTCCTCTGACACCATCAAGACTCAGATCCAGCTGTCCATAACTGGCATATATTAATGCAAGAGCAGCAAAAGTATCTCCTTTCTTTCACTTTCTTCTTTATCTTTGTCGTGCACGATGTGCTTGGCGAATCTTGAAGTGCTGTGGGTCTTAAATGAGGCACATGTGACTCAGAATGGAAAAATATACTCCAATGAAGCTTTTTGTTTTACAAGCACAAATTAGGCTGCAGACTTGGCTGATCCTTTCAAAAGAGATGTGCCTGGACCTCAAACAAAGCCCTAACAATGCAATCAAACACCGTGGCTTGCTTCAAAGCCAGCTGGTATAAAATGCCTCATTGCCTCCCCTGCCAGTAAGTCCTGTCTAAACACGTGCCGCTGCATTGCTCTTTATATTTTTTTTCCTTAAGGATGTCTCCTATTTCTCACAAATCTTATTCACATTTTGCATTCAGTGATCTGAAGGAAGATAAATGGATATTTGGCTTCTTGTCAAAGCTTAAGGGCCAAGTGAGCAGCAGCAGTGCTGCTGCAACCACCATCTCTGTGCCTGTGATTTGTCGCCATTTCACAGCAGCCAGAGCAGCTATTTGGGTGAAATTATGGGGGTATTGATTGCAGAAATAGAGCAGTTTTACTTAGAGCAGGAGAGCACAACCAGAGCCAGGCTGCGAATGCAGAGTACTCCCACTTTATTAGCCTACAGTGTGTAAGATGCACTACCACCTCCACATTTTTCACATTTCTTTTCTTTTTTTTAATTTTCCACTTACGTTTTATTTTTTCATGTTCAATTCTGATTGACAAACGTCTGCTAACATAACAAATTAATCCTTTTTTTAATCTCATCAAATCGCTAAAATTTACTTGAACCTCAGGACATCAGCCATGTCAGTTTCATTTCTCTGTTGCTTCAACCTCCCCCCTTTTCTTCTCATCTCTTTCCATCCTCTTTTCCTGTACATCAAAGCTGCATCGCTGCATTAGTACATTAATACTTACTAAATTAATTCTCTTTTCAATTCTTTGTTCTTTCTTTTGTCGAGGAACACAGTGGTACACCACACCACAAGGCAGGTTCAAAACCAAAACCCACATTTCACCATTACATCTTTTAGAGAGAAATACCAGTCTCAGTGTGTGGATCTTTCTGCACTGGACTGGGAGCCTGCTTAGGGCAGGCAACCATTGAGACAGACATGCTCCATCAGTGTCAGTTGCTGAAACTCAATTGTCTGTATCCTCTCAGATATTGCATAACAAGCAGCAAAAGCTCTGGAGCAGCAGCAATAATTAGCCCTGAACCCTGAAGTGTCTAAATTAGCTGGACAGGAAAACTGTAGAGCACAAGCTGAAGCATGAGTGAAAGGCCACATTTTTACAAATAACCTTTCCTCCAAGGCTGCTTCATTCTTTTATAATTCTCACGTTAATAATTCAGCAGAATTACATATAATTTGACTGCAAGACTTTTAGTGCCAATCCCTGGACCCTCCTGTTATCTTCAGGTCAAAAATGACTTGAAACTGCATTAAACTGCAGCAAAAAACACTTAATGTTATTTTTTCCAACTTGAAATGTTATGACTTTTCCTAAAGTGACCTCAACATTAGAAAAAGAGAAATATTGACTTCATTCAAATTTCCATGGAAGCTGTACACAACTTCAGTACAAATCTTGTCTTTGGGTCATTTTTCTGCTAAAATCACAGTCACAGAATCAGTTCCGGACTTCAAAACAGAAACACTCTGATGATTGATCTTGGACCGGCTCAGAGAAGAACCAGGGGGTGCTGGTGGTGACTGTGGTGAATATCACCATGGTTCGTTTGAAAGTTTGGAAGAACAAGTCTGCTTGCACTGAAGAGGAGAGAAGCCCTCTTCTCAAAGTTTGCCTTCCTCTCCACCACCACCCTAGTTTCTTATGGTGCTTTCACACCTGTTGGTCCGGTACTGTTGTTCGCTTGGGCCCAAAATTTGTTACAATGTTGCAGTTCTCAACTAGTTCGGTTCACATTCACACCAGTGACCAACCACTGTCGATGCCACTCATGTGGCGGCGCTGTTCACAAAATACCGTGTTTTTGGGTGACGTGGATGAAAGTTTGTTTATTTCTTAACGATGAACTGTGCTCTGCTGCTGGTGTTTGCAGCTGTATATTATGATCATTGCTTTGTGCAGCATAAATACTGCTGTTGTTCTATTATGAAACTCGCATTCGGCACGAGAACTCTGCGGTTGTTTCTGGAGCGAGAAGACGTGTTGTAGAACACCATCACCATCGTCGGCTCCACAACAAACTCGTGCGGAGAAATTTTATGCTTCCAAAAGCACACCACTCGTCTGCTACGGAAGCTTTGGTTGACCAAAAAGCAACGTACATACCAGAGTAGGTCCAAATCGAGGCCGGGCAGCGTTCTCACCAGCAGAGAACCGAACTGGAGTCCACATGGAACCACCTCCTGAAGGTGGTCTCGGTACGGTTCTTTAGTCCACACCAAATTAAACTGTTCCACTTTCACACCAGTCCAAAAGAACCGCACTTGTAGGTGTTCCGGACTCCAGTCTGCTTTAAGCGGACCAAATGGTGCAGGTGTGAAAGCACCCTTACAACCCAATGACAAATAAGGATATGGTCCTCCTGAGCGCACTACACTGAGTATGGTGAGGACAGGAGGCCAACCATCATCCTGGATTACAACCACAGCAAAGGAGACATGGACAACATGGACAAGGTGATTGGTACATACATCTGCAAGAGTAAGACTGTCCTCTGGTCCCTGGTCGTCTTACATGACATCAATGTGTCATGGAGTGAGATCAGCCTGCAAATGTCAAAGATACATCTGCAAGCTCCGTGCCCTGCATGTGCTCATTGATCACCTTGTCCTGGTGAGGTATGGATGAGTGAATTCTGAGCGGGGACATGTTTAGGGAGTGGCCTGCGTTATTAGTTAGCTCTCCTCTATGCTGTGGTGGAACTCAGATTGCCTTGTTGGTTTATGCTGTTTACATTTGACTATTATTGGAAGTGCCTTCAGTAAGTTTTCTTAACATTTGTGATATTTTCTTGAGTTATACAAATACTATCTGATAAAAATATTGTTTATCACTTTAAAGAAACCAAATAATAATAAAGAATAATGTAATATAAAGAAAACATATGCCTAATAATAAAAATCTACTGTCAAGAAAACATATGACAGCTACGTGGGAGTAAAAGCGAGTGGTGTCCACTGATCTTCACATAGTTTCTTATGAATGATTGTTGCTGATGATGGTTGTTTCTCCATGAAAAAAGAGATTTGGCATTTGAAATTAAATGAACATGCTTTAATTTCAATCATAAGTAAAATTCTAATTTCCCTTATAAAGAAAAGAAAAAGAACCGCAGATACTTTCCACAATGGCTTATGTAACGTCAGCAGTTTCAATAATCCGCTAAATTGACAACATTCTGTCATTCAGAGCCACTGGGATGCACAATATTTACCATCATCCAAAAGTTGGACTGTGCTGTCCTCACTGAAGCGTGCCAGCTAAACTCTTACATCCATGAATGAGGAGACTGCCAGAATCCTGGTTTCATGACTTATTTTTCACTCTTCACATTGAACAGAATCCAACAGGTGACACAGAGTCTGGAGTAGGCCAGAGTGACACCAGAATACCGCTAACGTCCTACTTTACATACACATAACATGAGCTGACTGATGATGAAACCACAGTGAGATAACATAATAACATAAATTATTGATAGCATCCTTACTTTGTTTTTAATGGCATAAAATTAACATGAATCATCTAATTCCACTGACATGACAAGCGATGCCTCCTCTGGGGAATCAACAGGTGAAAAGCGTTTAATTTTAATGAACAAACTCCTGTATTGTTCCTCATAATTACCGCTCAGTAGTTTACTTTAGTGATGTGTTGTTCGCGAGCCGATTCTTTGAACAAACGAGCTAACGAGAAGAGCCGACTCCTGGGAAAAAGTAAAACGAGCGAAAAACAAAAGAGAAGCTAAGTTTCACAACACTGGAGACTGCAAAGCGGAGTTGGAAACCTGCATAGGCATTTACAAACCGCCCACCCGGCGGTGCAACTGGAGGAGAGAGGGAAAGTTCTCTCCTCCATCCTGACCCTGGAGACGTGTCCTGCTCTCAGCCAGATCCTTCTGCTGCAGCGTCCACGTCTTTCAGAACGTCCAAGCTGAGGAATCTCATTTTTCTGAGCTGAGCACCAAAGACTTGTATCATAATGTTGACTGTATTTTTTTGATTTGTTTGCTGTTGTTTTGTCTTCAGTTGTTTGATTTGATTAAAATGTTAAACAATACTGTTTTTTTAACTAAAATACATAAAAATAAGGCTTTTATGTAAACAATGAAAGAATGATTGCTTATCAACAGAAAAAAAACAATAGCTAAATTAGGCTAAAATAAAAGGCCCAGAGTGATACTAAATGAAGAGCCGTTTGGGAGCCGTAAGAGCCGGATCTTTTAAGGTAGCCGAGCCTAAAAAGTGGAATCTTTGAAAAAAAAAAGGACTTCCCATCACTTGTTTACTCCCAGCTTTAGTACGAGAAAAAAAAAAAATTTAAATTAAAAGACTCCCAGAGGCGTTTCTAGAACTTAAGAACAACGTGGGCTTAGCCTGGCTGGACCGGACGCAAATTTAAAGATGAGCCAATTTGTTTACAACAGACTACATTAGACTGCCCAAATTATTTATTATCTAATTTTCAGGTGCTCACACGTTTTAACAGTGTGATGTTGTGTGTAATGTATCTTTAGGTAAAATGTTATATATTAGGGGTGGGAATTGTCTACTCTCACTATTCGATTTGTTTCTGCTTTTTAGGGCCACAACTGGATTCAAAATTGATTTTCAATTCAAAATGATTCGATGTATGGCGTACCTTGTCTCCGCTGTCTGCAACATACAGATGAAGCCCTCGTTCTTCAGCACACTGTAAGGCCGTAACTCTTTGACGATGAAGCAGGCGATAGACTGGGTTATTTTGGTTTTCGCCGTTTGGAGTTGGCAGAAAGTTTGGTGAAGTACTGCAATGCGAGCTGGTCTGGTGCTGGTGGCTGACTCTGGTCTGGGTTCTTTAAACTCTGGGTGATACCTGGTAAGGTAGGCCCGCCCATTTGTGGTGTTCCCGAAATGCTTAATCTTTATTTGCAAACTTGCACACTGTGAAGCTCAATCTTCCCGGGCGTTCAGTGAAAACCAAAATGAGTTAAAATCTTTGCCTTGAACACAGACGGGGGGGTGGAATCTCTGTCTCCTCTTTGTTTTGGTGCTTTCTGTGCATGTGTACGTTCCAGAACTGGCTGTGTGGTGAACAAGGGAAAGAGCCTTAGCATAGCATCACCACACTGAAAACAGTGTAAGATTAGGGCTACAAAACTGTCAAAAAACACAATCATAACACAATGTAAAGAATTCCTCTTAAAAGCAACTGGACTCATTTCTTCTTGTATTTTTTACAGCCCTGGCCTACTCTCAGGGTAAGGTTGGTATATGGATACTTGTCTGGATTGGGTCTGAGAGTAGGTATCAGGGTGTATACATATGGACAGGGCTGTTTGGGTTGGGAACTTTTAAGGTTAAATTGTGTTTTTATTTCCAATTAATCCATTTGTCTTTTCTCTTTTTTTAGGGTTAGACTATATAAAATTAATGGAACTGCATTGTTCTAATAACCATTGTGGTGCAAACTGCAGACGGATTTCAAGCTTTGGCCTGAGAAAGATCTAATACAGCATCTGATGGAGTTATTAGACCTAATGAATCCTATTAGTTGAATATATATAATCAACTTTGAATTGCATATTGATTGACACAGCAGCGGTGATCTAGGTGCTTCTACTGTAGCAAAAAGATGGCAGTGAAGCCTATCTTCCAATAAGTATTATTGCTCTTTCATCCCCCCAACCCTTCTAATATTACATGCACACTCTCATATTTCCCCCTTTAGTAATGCATCCATTTCCTCTCCCCCACTTACTATCCTCTTATTTGGAGTGTGTCGATCCATCTCATTGTCTGGCAAGGCTCTTGACGAGTAGGGGTTTTTCCCATTGCACTTGGCGATGGCACTGTCCAGCAAGCACTCTCCCTCATTACCCCCATGCTTCTTCTTCCTGAAAATGTACTTTTAAAGCACCTTAATTGCATTTGGGAGATAACCCTGTGGGCGCGAGACAGGAAGCTTTGGCCATATAGAGCTTTAAGGGGGTGGATGGGTTGGTGTATGTGAGTCTGTGAGTCTTGAGCTGTTGCTCTTTGTGTCAAATCAATGGCCCACCCAGAGGCTAATGCAGCTCTGGGCAACTCCTCAGGAAGCATTAAGACTATTAGTGTAGGCCTGGCAAGAACAAGCACACATACACACAATTTCTCCATCTTTGATGCACACGGGCTGATGCATTCAGACTGTTTGAAGATGCAGAGGACCTGCAGCAATTTTAAGGTTTGACATCAAGCCACATGTGTGTGGGTGTGTGTGTGTGTGTGTGTGTGGGGGGGGCAAAAATCCAGCCATTGCCCTGCTTCACAATGAAGCAGGGCAATGGCTGGATTTTTGTTTATGCAGAACTGAACATTGTGTACACTATTCTGTTTTTGCCTTTGTCAGTAGTTTTTTTCAACATGCATGGTATTCTACCAGCTATGATATCATGTGGGGAAAAAAATTGCTGCTTCTTTTACTTCTAAAGATTTACATGGCAGGACATGATAAACAAACCATTTGGTCCTTGCCAGTTCATAAAATTAAGTCAATGCAACATAAGATAAATAGAATCACATGACATATTACACCTTGTAATTTACTTACTCAACAATCATTGAGATAAAGTGTAGAGTTCATAAGTACGTTGTTGGTGCTTCAGTAGCAGCCAGGTGCTACTAATCCATTGCTCTTGATTAACTGATCATCATCAAGCATGACAACCTGTATATAAGCAGAGTGAGCTTTGTGTGAATTTATTTACATGTTGCTCTCCAGTAACTGGGGACTTGCTGATTCGATCCCCAACCAGTAGAAATTATGTGGATGGGGTGGTGCCTGAGCAGTGGTTCCCCATGTCCACGCCCACGTATGAGGTGTCTGGAGTTGTCTGATGTGGAGGGAAGTCCAAGTACAGGTTCTAGCAGATTCTAGCTAGCATAATTACATTTAAATCAAGCTGTTAAGAATAATGGACTCTGTGAAGAAATTATATTTCAATCATCTTCACTATAATTGTTTTGACATTTGACATTAAATCCTCCAACCTCAAGCTGCTCTACCGAGAGAGCACCTGTTATGCCTGTTCAAACATTCTGATTAATTGGATTGGATGGATTAAAGTCTGGATTAAGGTTTTGATTAAATGATTTCAAGACTGCAACTTGCTTATTACTGTTGGTAGATGGGTACTTTTGAGCTTTTCATGCTTCAGTGAATGCTAGCCAATCAAACTATAGCTAAATAGCTAGTGGCAAGTAATCAAACAAGGGGACGAGACTGATTGTTTAAGCATGCAAATTACTTGTGTAGTGAGCAGGAAGAAATTTAGAAACATGTATGTCAGGCTCAGGAGCTGATCATGAATGGTACAGCCGCAGCATGTTTATGTGACAAACCCATGATTTACGTTGTCATTTAAGTGTGTGGATTGTGTGAGTTGGTGTCTCCAACCAAGGTCATAGGACCAATGGACACTTGTATCAGCAACATGGCTGTCAGGATGGTGTCAACTGAAGCGAAAGGCCGTACATGTAAGGAACAAGATTAAAGCTTCAAGTATCTGTTGAGCCAGTTTGCAGCAAGGTGTAGGTGGTGGAACAGGGTCGCTGACATCATGGTAATATATGCGACTGTGTTGGGTTGTGTGGCGTTGTGTCAGCGCATCCTCTCACATCAATTAGACATTTAGAATTAAACTGTTTTTCAAACTGTAACAGAAAATATCATGGTTGATCAAAGCCAAGCACAACAGTTATTACATTAACCTTCAATGTAGACCAGTAATATCATACTAAACCAGCTTTGTGTTGACCAAACTAACTAAGCAGAACAGTTTATGGGCAGTAAAGGAATTATCATCTTAAGAGTAAAATATTTTGTTATACCAGCACGTTGTTATTAAATCTTTAATTATAATATTGTTATTGAGTACTGGTATTTGTACTCTCATACCACGTCACACAAAGAGGATCTTACCCACCCCAACACAGAAATGGTTTGGCCACTGGCCTAAGAGATTTTCTAAACAATGTTTCTTTAAAAAGGTGGTGATGGTGAAGCTGGAACGAACGTAGAGCAAGGTAAGTAACAGCGCAGCCAAAGTTTATCAGCCTAGCGTAACCTAACTGGCCAGCTCACATTAGCATTAGCAGGCATCCCACATTCAGATAGCAGCTCCCTGATGTGCAAAGATTTAAAAGCTAAAGAGGCTGACTTTGGCTTCAAAGCCAGCACGGTGAACTTTTACAGTACATGTTTAATCACTTTACACTTCAGAATATCAACTTTTTATGAAACTCCACTCTCAGCAAGAGTAGAAACATTAGCTTTATTTAGCAGTTATGAGAAAAACTTAGAGGATTATCACATCAACATCATCATCATCCGCACAGCAACAAACACTTTGACATTGTGCTTGAAATTTAAGTTTTCTTTTATTCAGGCACTACTCGGCTAAGATTTTGATCCAAACTGTCTGCTGCAGTCCAAATGTAAATTCTCACTTTAAGAAGGCCTTTTGCAGACTTCCAACACAACAGTAACAAAATTCCGTACTTACCAGCCACATCACAGAACAAGGATAAATACCCTGTTCAACCATTCTATGTCACCTTTAAAGAAAAGAATATGAGGTGGTTTTCTAAACACTGGCCACAAAAGTAAAGAATGCATAAATCAAATTCATGTTCAGTGTTTCGCCTAAAGCACCACGGCATCCTTCATTAAGCAGGAGAATACAGCAACGTCTTCCAAATGTCCACAGCCTTCAGCCTCTTCTACCATCACTCAGACTTGAAGACCATGTGCAGACTTGTACATCTGTGGCAGCACAGGCCCATTTTTCAGTCTGAAAAAAGCAAAGAATTACAAAAGGCAAAAGGGGAAATGTGCTGCTGCAAACCATGGACATAAATTTTGAGTATTAACATCACTTCTGGACTAGAAGTAGCTGCACAATGATTTCATTGGGCTTAGATGTTATGACACAGAGAAGACACCCAGTTTATGAACATTTTTAATAACACAACTGAATTAAGGACACATTACTGCACAGACTTTTTCAAATGGAAAAAAATGTGTCTTGATGCTCAACCACTGTATTGCAGAGGAGTGTCTCCTGTTCCTGTTTTTTTTTTTTTTTTTTTCTCTTTTTCCTGCTGTGGCGGCACTTTGGTTTCTTTTTTCCTTAAATATGTATGGATTACTCCTGTCTCTCCGGTCTCCTGTTTGGGTCCACACCTCCCCAATACCCTA
>JBAMYA010042388.1:0-14470 GCA_037176975.1 Arrhamphus sclerolepis
GAAACGTTCATATGTGAACATTTGGACGTGGCTGATCAATTCTCTTTTGGGAATAAGTGTTAGTGAGCAGAGCCTTGTGTGAAGCTAACTACCTACTCAGCTTTGTAGGCAGAAAGGGCACACAGAGCTCCATTGCAAAAAAAAAGGGGGGGGGGGTGTTGCTATAGGGAAGAGGCATCTGCAATGAAGTACTTTTGCACAAATAAATACACAATCACAAATGCACATAAGTCCAGTTTTGTGATGTTCTTTCAAAGTGATACTGAGTAATAACCATGCAATATCACTGAATGCATTTATGATGAACTACATGAAGTCATGAAAAGTCATATCATAAACAATGTTAATTATTGACTGAAGAATCAGTCATTTGCTTACTTCACAGTGGATTAAGCCTTTCAAACATTAGATTTTATACTATAAACCATCTGATACATTTTATCAATCTTATATGTGACAATAACTTTCCTTTGTCCCAGACTGTTATTTTAGTTATTTATTTATTTATTTTAGCTAATGCATATCAAATAGGCAAGGTTCAGCATGTTTTGAAAGACCACTAGGGTCCTATTTTTGTGTTTTGCACCAGCTCACACATGCACATTTTTGATATGCTGCCTACATGGGGTCAGATGTGGTGTTGCTACACAAAGTGGCTTTAAAGATTTGGTGAGTAATTCCTATTAAATTTACAAGTACAAGCGTTTTCCTCTTTCATGTTTATTGGCTGAGTTACACACATAAAATGTAAAACCTTTGAGGCAGTTTGGTAAAATTGTTTTTCTTCAAATACAAGCATTAATCATGCGAAAAAACAAAAAAAAAAGTTTATGTTCCAATAGTTCATGCCCAAAATACACATTACTATGCCAGAATTACTGCCTCTCCCAAAATAAATAAATAAGTCAGTTTATTGCAGATTTTTTTTTTAAAAAAAAAGCAAACAAAGAGAAAAATCTTTCTTAAAAAAAAAAATTCTACCAGTGCAAAACATACAGAACCAGTCACAACAGGGTGGAGATACGTTCAACGCTACGATTCATACAAAAGCATCCAAGACTTGCGTAACAAATGTTCCAAGATCTAAGTATGAACGCTGAGCAGAGTTTAAAAGGTTTATTGTGATTACTGGAGGTGTGAAAGGCAGGTGGACATGAAGGCAGGTTTGAAATCTTGAATGGAACAAAGCGAACGAGGATTAGATCAGACTGAGACAACTGACAAACCGTCTCTAGACGGCCAAATGCTGTTACCACTGTCTCAAAACAATCCAGCAATGGCTTGAAGGCCAAGGAGGTATATATACACAGCCACTGATTATAGATGAGGTGCAGGTGAAGATCCTTGTCACCAGGGAGACGGAGAGGCACGCACACCAGTCACACACACAGCAGAGTAGAGGCATGGACCGCAACACAAGATAGCTGCAGAACCAGTGTTTTTATTGATACTACTCTGGTTGTTGCTCTGCCAACATCACGTTTTACTTCTTTGACGAGTTTTATGCCTAAGAAGCAGTTTCCTCTGTTAAATTAAAGTCAAATGCAGAAGAACCAGACTAATTGAATCAAAAAGGAAAAGGATTAGATCTAACCTGTTTACAGCTATATTATTATGTTACCGAAGCGTACTGTTAAGAGGGGTAGCAGTGGAAGCAAAAGATCATCTGTCCTTGTTCTTCTTCTTGTACTCCATGACCGCCTCATGAATTCATTCGTTAATAATCCATTTAATGATTATAGCAAGATGAGCTCAAAATAACACCTGCAACCTTGCCCTAGACATTCCATCACATAGATGTTGATTAAAAATAAAAGCTGAAAGAAACCTCTCCCAACATCATTATATTTGACTGCTGCTTTCTTATTGATCTCAGCTGTTTCATGCTACAGTTACACGATGCAAGATTAATATGGATTAAGATGGAAAATGATGCAGGTGTGTGATAAGCTAGGACATGCCCACAGCACTGATCAAAATGTTAAATTCAGACAAACTGAGATTAAAGATGCAAGTACCTTCTCTTTGATCCAGAGCAACCTATGAAGTAGGTTAGGCAATTTCTGCATTTTTATTGCAACACTGCAACTGAAATTATTTTCAGGGCAAACACTTGATTGCTTTGCAATGACAATAAAGATGAGACAATTAGGTTGTGGTAATAAGGAAGGTTTCCTTTTTCATTTGCTTTTCCGTCCAGGAAAAAAAGGTCAAGCAATAAGACTTGGTTTGAATTCAAGGCCTTGTTCTAAAGTCCTTCCTATTTGCTAATGCATGCTGATACTGGAGGTTGAACACAGGAAGAGATGTCTGTGCTGCACAAAGCACTTAGATCCAAATGAAAAATTGCAGTAGATTAGCTATTAACCAAGCTTTGAGCCATTAGACATTTGAAATTATTAGATGCAAAGTGGCTTAATGGAGTGCTTGATTGATTTTTTTATGAGCCACCATACAACACTCTGCACAGCCATTGTCAAACAAACAGATATGAGCATTAAAACACTGAGCCATTCCTCTACTGTTGATGTTGATGTACTGCCACCCACTGATAGGTCAATATATTACATCTTCACATTACTCAAACACCAGGCTGAGGAATTAGCAGTCACTGGATGCAAAGTAAGTAATATGCAGTCAATTTGCAGCAGAATTACAGATTAAAATCAATGATATGTTGTGTTCTAGTGCATGTCCATTCTGTTGGTATCTCAAAAGAAGATGCCAATATTAAGGCCTGTATTTGTGTTTTATTTGAATTGAATCTGTTGCTCAGTTATTTAGAACATACATAAAAAAAGAGACACATGAGAATTTGCCAAATTTCACCAAGAATACATAATGCGGCACTCATAAGATTCAGGTCTGTATCCTGTCTCATGTTTTCAGAGGAAATGATCTAGATCTGACCTTTTATGTTTGATGGTCCCTGGAGCTTCTGCTCCAAATTCCCATCTGGTTTAGGGGGTATTCACACCAGGAACATCTGTTAATCCACTTCCTTCATTCCAGACCAAATAAAATGTTTATTTTCTTCCTTTGGTGTGGATCAATTTCATATTGTGGGTAATTGCAAGTGGACCAAAATTTGTTAACCAAAACACGTGCTAAAGTTCTTCAACCATTGGGCAGAGCCATGTGGGGTGTGGTAAGGCAAGAAGCCCAAAGTGAAAGCAGGCCTATACAAACATAATCATGGAAATTTTGAGTGTTCCCCTTGTCCTTGTAGCGATATGGTTTAGAAGTTACAGTTGTTTGCTGAAATGTTTGAGTGTCAAGAATGTTGTATTCCTCAACATTTTTATGCATTTTTTCTAGCAGTTGTGCTATATGGACATCTGCCCAGACAACCAAGAGGCAGCGTGTGTCCTCGGAGCTCCAACTTAACCAACGGCTCATTTCTTTTCTTCTTTTTTTTTTCATTCCTAGCATTGGCTACATGTCTGTGTGTGCTGCGTAGCTAAGCTAGCCAAACAGTTAACTCCCTTAATGCACAACAACGGGAACCCATCAAATCTGAGACCACCTCTTCAGCTAGTTCCTGTTTGTTTGGTCTGTACCAGTTTGTTTGCTAGTATTCACACTGGCCCGAAAGGTCCAAACCAAGGGAGGAAAGAAACTTTGTTTTAAGCGAACAAAACAAGGCAGGTGTGAATACCCCCTTTGTGAAATTCAGCCTGGTACTTTTTACATAATCTTGCTCCACTACAGATAAACGATAAACTGTTGGACAAGTTGCTCACGCAGTTGTTCACAAAGTGGTGAAGCCCATCCTAGCTTGTGAATGAGTGAGCATATCAGGGATGCTCCTTTTATACCCAATCATGACACTCACCTGTTTCCAGTTAACCTGTTCACCTGTGGAATGTTCCAAACAAGTTTTGTTTGGGGGGCTCAAAAAACACCAGTCTTTTGTTGCCCCTGTCTCAGCTTTTTTGGAGCATGTTGCAGGCATCAAATTCAAAATGAGTAAAAAAACAAACAAACCAAACACAATAAAGTTTGAACATTAAATATCTTGTCTTTGTAGTGTATTCAATATAGGTTGAAAAGGATTTGCACATTATTGTATTTGGTTTTATTTATCTTTTATTCAATGTCCAAAATTCATTGGAGCCTATCATTGACCTATTGCAAGTCCTGCCCCCCTTGGTTACTGTTGCTAGGTCCTACAAGCCATACGGACTTGCATAGCAATCTCACTACCTCTCACCTGCTCCCAGGAGAAATATAGGCCATTTTTGGAGGAATAACGCAAATATTTCAGGTAGGAGCAGACAAAAGGCCTTGCAGTACACATTTGAAGGATATATTTAAGATGTCTTGCTCACTCGGTAACAAAATAATGATAAAATACGGATAAAAATAGAAGTTAAAACTTACAGATCACAGAGAAAGAGTGAACCATCACATCATAAAAATAAAGGAGCAACACTGTTCCTATAAAGCTGGGTAGGTGTCTATGCACTTTTACAATTATTAAGAAGCAAAATCAGCAGGCATATATAGTGTGACATGGAGCAGGTTGGCTAGTTTTAGTTGGTTTTTTTTTGGTTTGTTTGTTTGTTTCATTTTGGGTTAAATAGCTGGTTTAATCCACAGTCTACACTTTTTGAGGTTTAATTTCCGTTTTGGGAAGGGGGAAAAAAACAACACCTCCTTCCAACCTCTAAGGGCAATGCGACTCACTGTTGCAAACCCCCCAGGCATAATGTTTGACCATAATTCTAAAAAAAAAAAAAAAAACGCCCAAACCAGCACAAAATGAATAAAGTACGCTATGTTTCCATTGAAGTCAACAACGCTTTTTCTTGAAGTTGTTGAACCCTGTTCTCTGTTGCGCTGTGATTGGCCAGTCTGCGTTTCGGGAGCGGGGCCCTTGATAGGTCAATTTCGTAAACCAGATAAAATGTGCTCAGACTCATCCTGAACAGGCTCCATGTACCAGAACCACTGCAGGTGACCGATTTTGAGTTTCCAAAGATGAGTGGCCGTCACTTTCCCATGACTAACATCTCCAGGAAAGATGATGCCAGAAAGTTTGGATGTTTAGAATTAAATCTCTAGAGGTCTAGACATTTAAGATCAGTGATGTCTCAGGAGCAACTTTCTGCATTGGATGTGTTGTCCATCGAAAACTGTGTGGCCAGAGAAGTGGTTACCATACCAGTGACATTATTGCACCATCTAAGATAAAATAATGATGGTTTATCCAGTAGCCTGCTCTGGCATGGTTGCTGGCAATTGTGATTGAAATATTTTCATCCTTACTATTATTATTATTATTATTATTATTACTAATACGACAGAAAAACCTCCTTCCGAGTTCTCCTGCAAATGTAAAACCTCCTGCAGATGTTTTTTACCATCTGCTGGAGGTCTTTTTTTTCTTGTCACTCGTCAGTTCCCTTCAGGTTTGGGCAAAGATCTTCAGCTCTATAAGCTGCTCCAGTAGAGAACTGGCAAGGCAAGTTTATTTATCTAGCGCACTTCATACTCCAAGGAATTTCAATGTGCTGTACAGAAATAAAAGCAAAGTACAGGGCACCTGCACCAAATCAAGGGTGCCCACTGCCCGGAAATGGGCATCAGAAAACTGATGGGTGTCCATGTTATTAAAAAATGCACCAGCATAATTATTTTTTTTTTTTTCCGTGGGGCACAGGGGGTCATGGGTGGTGTCGTCCCCCCCTCTACAATACTGCCCTGGGCAAAATCCCATGTTGCTCATATGAGAAACCGCACCTGTTAAGAGGACCCAACATCCCCATGGTAGGACCCAACATCACCAGGGTAGGATCCAACATCATCACTGTGGTAGGATCCAGCATCACCATATTAGGACCCATCTTCACCATGGTAGGGCCCAACATCACCATGGTAGGACCCAACATCATCACCATGGTAGGATCCAGCATCACCATATTAGGACCCAACATCACCATGGTAGGGCCCAACATCATCAGATTTAGGACAATGGTGGACCTGCAGAAGGAGAAGTGAGAGAGACAACAGAACAAAGATCATGTTAATACTAATTAAATGATTCATAACAATCTGAGACTGAGAGCACATTCAGGGAGAGCAGTGTTCTACTTGGACAGTAATGAACTATGAGGTCTTTAGGATATATTGGAGCTATGTCATTCAGAGCTTTATACGTAAGAAGTAATTGCAAACCTTATCCTGTCTCGTTTTTCTCTTAACTATGACCATGTATGAGAGAGAGAGGAAGGTGGAAAAATGAAAGTATTGTGGAAAGCATTGATGATGGGTCCTTTAACATGGGTCTCTTAAACAGAATGTGAGTTTGTGAGTTTTATCTGTCACTTCAAACTCTTTAAACAAGTTTCAACTGTGTTCAACATCTTGTTCAAGCCCATTGACTGGGACATGATTGTGGCAGATCAATGTGTTCTCTCTGTGGAGGCAGATGTGGGAGGATGAAAAGATGACTATGGGATGAAAAGACACATGATTGATTAATTCCTTTCAAGACAATGCTTGTCTTTCAGGACCAGAGGACAGTGAAGTCAAAATTTCCAAAGGTAAATCTATTGATTCATCCATGAGAGGTGAACAGAAGCCGTCACACAAAAGAAGACCATGTACATCCTTCTGATGTTAACATCCAGTTTGACAAAGTTAAAAGCATGTTGTGGCAGTCAAGAGATCAGTTCAAGCTGCTACATTGTCAAATAAATCAGTATTTCATTCTTTCAGCTGGACCTGTTTTTGCTAATCATGTTTTACTGAATCTTTTCAGCTGTTACCATAGAGACCATCATAGATATTGAGCGCCGGAGATGACAGCACCTATGATCATCAAGGCTCCATGAAAGTACAACTCGAGTTCTGATTGGGTGTCATGATATGATTAGAGGGCTCATATGTGCTAATGCACATTTATGCACAACACTTGTGATACCATCAAGACTAATCAGCTGTGTGACTCCAAGTCTTTGCTTGTATATTAAGTTAATAAAAATGTGTAAATATCATAAACTTCACTACTGTTCATAACCAAGAGTCAAAACACCAGCTCCTGACTCCTGCAGCCCCTGCTGTGGCTGGTTCAGGCTGAGGAGCAACAGGTAAAGGACCACCCAACAAGCCCCCACACCGGCCTGGTTCAGGACAGGGCCCCAGTATCTCCAGTCCCAGCATCAAGAGACAGAGACAACTGAAATGATGGATGGATGGATGGATGGGCCAAATAACAACTTTGAAAAACCCACATGGAAACCCACATTCAGAACCTTGAAACTGCAGGAGATGAAAATGATGTAAATCACATCTGAAATACTCTGATGTGGCAGACGTCCAGTCTCTTTATGTCAGTGTTACTTCAACCAGCAGATGTTAACGAACTATTAGAAGCAGCTGCTGATCTTTGAGGACTCAGCCTGTATATACAGTGCCGCCTAGTAGTATTGGCACCCCTTAATTTTATCCACAACTTTTGCTTAAGCATTTTTCTTGTGGTATTTTCTCCCACTTTTCCTTCGCTATGCGCTCTAGGTCCTGGATATTTGAAGGATTCCTTCTGTCAATGGCAGATTTCAACTCCCCAAAGATTCTCAATTGGATTGAGGTCAGGACTCATTGCTGGCCATTTCAAAACTGTCCATTTTTTTCTTTTCTAACCATTTTTGTGTGCTTTTAGATGTGTGTTTGGGGTCTTTTTCCTGCTGGAGTACCCAAGATCTTCGCCTCAAACCGAGCTTTTTTACACTGGGCAGGACATTTTGCTCCAAAATCTGTTAATCTTCAGATTTCATAATACCTATAACACAGGTAAGGCCTCCAGTCCCAGATGCAGCAAAGCAGCCCCACAGCATTATTGATCCTCCTCCATGTTTGACTGTTGGTAGAGTGTTCTTTTTTTTGAATGCTTCATTGCAGCGCCTGTAAACATACTGCCTGTGAGAATTCCCAAAAAGCTCTACTTTTGTCTCATCTGTCCACAGGACATTTTCCCAGAAGGACTGTGGCTTGTCCAGGTTCTCTATCGCAAACTCAAGACGCTCCTTTTTGTGTCTTTTTTTCAATAATGGGGTCTTCCTTGGCCTCTGCCCATGTAGCCCTGCTGTGTTGAGTGTGCACCTTATGGTGCTTCTTGAAACAGTTACCCCAGACTGTTCCTGGTGGGCCTGCAGGTCCGTAGATGTTAACTGAGGTGCTTCTGCCACCAATTGCACCAACCTTTGACGACTTCTATCATTGATTTTCTCTTACCCCCACGGCCAGGGAGGTTCTTGACAGTTCCATGCTTCAAATATTTCTTAATAACACTACGCACTGTTGACACAGGGATACCAAGCTCTTTGGAGATGGTTTTATATCCTTTGGAGCTCTTGTGTTTGTCAACAACTGCATTTCTTGTTTCTTCAGACCACTCTTTTGTCTTCACCACTGTGAAAAAGGGACTGAGTGAAACATTTGGTTTTTCAAAACACAAATCTCATCATTCATTGGCCATTTCATGTCACATGGCCACAGACAGGTCTTTACAGGTGATTTCCATTTGTAATTTACCATAGGTGAGTCAAATTAGGTTTAGTTAGGTTAGGTTTTAGGACTAACAGCAAAAGGTGCCAATACTAGTGATACAGAAAGATTTACCTTTTTCATTTTTTTTTTCACTCTAATTGTTTATCTTTTTCTGTCTTGTTGATACTTTGCTCTTTTATATTAACCACGAGCTATTTGTAGAATAATTCTGCATCACTACATCACTTTTGTTCAGGAGATGCTTAACTTTAAACTTCAAGGGTGCCAATACTACTAGGCGGCATTGTAGAAAAAACAAATTGGATGATTTTTAAGCCAGATGTTTTCAGAGTGCATCAATCACTTAGGCAACCAAGACAGAGTTTGATTTGTCCTTGTAAAAGGTGTAGTCTTCCTCACATTTCAGAGTTAGTCGCGATGTACCACAAGGGTCTGTACTTGGACCAATTTTGGCCACTCTTTACATGTCTCTGTTAGGTAACATTATTAGAAATCAGGACGTTAACGTTCATTCTTAAGCTCACAGCACCTGGCTCTATTTATCTATGAAGCCCAGTCACACTCCCCAGAGGTAATAAAGGGTGGATGACATGTCATTTTCTGCTACTAAACTCCAGTAAAACCTGAAACTTTTTGTCCCTGAACAATTTAGAAATTCAATACCCAGCAATTTACTCTTTGTGTCCTCAGTTTTACTTCCAGCACCACTATTACCATTATTATACCTATTATCATACCACTATTATACCACTAATTTTTCATATAAACCACATATCAAACAGGTTTCTACAATGGCTTTCTTCCATCTGCGTAATATTTCAAGATTCAGGACATCCTTTCCCATTTAAATGCAGAAAAATTAAGACATGCATTTCTTTCTTCAAGGCTGAACTACTGCAGTGCCATTTTAGCTGGATGTCCAAATAATTCTATTAAAATGCTTCAGTTTCAAAATGCTGTTGCCAGAGTTCTGATTGGTACTAACTGCTAACTGAGACCTGTAGAGATATGGTTTATTTAACCTTGAGGTAAGCTTTCTAAGGTTAGTAACTGTCTTGGATTTTTTCCTCTTAATGGGAAAATCATTATGACTGTAGAACATTTAATTCCACATTGTCTGGAAATGGTTTAACCACTCCAAAACTGACGGGCAGCAACAGTTGCTTCTCCAAAATCATTGCTGATGTGCATCCTCCTTGTCGTTGTGTGTACACACACATGTACATGCTCCAGACCAGCAAACTGGCAAAATTATTGTTTTTGTAGAAGCGCTTATGCTTCAGATAATTTATCAAGTGCTTTTGATTAGCAGCTTCTTCTTACCTTCTTCTGTTCTACGAAAACAAAGTGTGAAGTAAAGTCTTCACAAACTGCCTCTGCATTTCAGATGCAGAAATAGCAACACTGTAATATTTCATCTTAGGATTTATTTATTTTGATTGAACAGCTGGTGAGTAACAGATGATTTATTGATGATCTCCAAACATGCAAGACCTCAAAATTGAACTACTACTTTCTTCTGTGACTCAACACTTATTATCCTCTTTGTCCTGACTTCATCCTCTTTTCTTCCATTACTTTGTGCTTTTTCTTTTTGTGGCTGTAATTCTGAAGTGAGTGTAAAATCAGTATTGCGGCTTCCAAAATCAATCCTCTTAGCTACTGAGAGTCTGTGGTTGGGTCCTACTTGTTCGTAAATAAGTGACATGCAAAAGGCAACATACAAGCGCTGAAATCCAAATGTGTCTTGAGGATGTTTATTAAAAAAAAAAAAGAGCATAAGCTATGAAATGTATATGAAAGATAATTAAACCAGAAAATATACACTGAAAATGATGAATGAATAGGTGACGTAACTGGTGTTGCGCTATGTTGCGTTGTGGTCAACAAAAAAATACAGCCACCCAGACCAGACTCTCTCATCTGCACCACAGGTGAGCGTTTACCTGTTTACCGCCCACGTGATCCCCCTCACCTCTGCAGGGCACACCAATGCCAAAACACCTCACCCACAATGTCTCCTACGCACCAGCCCCTATTAGGTACAACATAATAATTCATATTTCAAAACACATAATAGGAGACATAAACTTTACATCATGAAATTCAATTACAACATATCGAATAAACTTACTGCCCATGAAACAGTACCAATGTTCAAGCTTGAAAAAAAAAACAAAAAAACCCTGTCCTGTAGAAGTCAGCACCGTCCAAATGCTGCATCCTGTGCCTCTAGTAGCAAACAGACCTTGGATATGGGTCTAATCAAGCAACTGGTTTTAGTCTTGATCTGCATTTTACGAACAAATCCCTTATGATCCGGAAAGGTTTGCAATACATGTCCCATTATCCAGGAATTACGAGAACTAAGGACTAAGTCTCCTATGACAAGATTTCTCTGCACTTCTGTCCATCTCTGTCGTTCCTGTAACAGAGGTAGGTACTCCTTTGTCCAGCGTTTCCACAAAAAGTCAGAGATGTACTGAACCTGTCTCCATCTCCTGTTTGCATACAGGTCTGCTGCCTGAAGCTCCCCTGGTGGCAATGAAGGCTGGTTTTTAAGCAGTAACAAATGGTTAGGTGTCAGTGCTTCCAGGTCATCAGGATCTGTGGAGGCCTTGGTGATGGGTTTGCTGTTGATAATGGCCTCAACTTCACACAGAACTGTATGGAGTCCCTCCTCATCCAGGTGCAGAGCTCTGAGGGTGGAGTTCAGGACTTTCCTGACAGATCTGATCAGTCTCTCCCATGCTCCTCCATGATGGGACAAAGCAGGGGAGTTGAACGTCCACTTTATGCCCTTTTGAAGTAACATATCACACACCTGTGCCTGGTTCCACTGCTCAATTGTTGATTTTAGCTCACGTTCTGCTCCCACAAAATTCATTCAATTGTCAGAGCGCAGCTCGCGGACCTATCCTCTTCTGGCTATGAAACGTCTCAGAGCATTTATGAAGGAGTCAGTATCCAGAGAAGGTGCAACCTCAAGGTGGATAGCTCTCAATGTAAGACAGGTAAATATGACACCATATCTTTCACTTTACTCCTTCTGCTCTTCACTTCAAAGGGTCCAAAAGAATTTACTCCTACACAAGTGAATGGAGGTTCATCTGGCTTGAATCTGTCTGTAGGTAAGTCTGCCATTTGTTGGTATACTGGAGCAGAGTTGAATCTCCTGCAGATGGTGGTCTTGGACAGGACATTGCCATCCAATGTCTCCTACAATCAGCGCCATGTCAATCAACAGCAGAGGAGGCGGTACATAGCTGCGATGTAGTAGCTAATTGGATGCTGAATAACCTGATAATCTTAGTCTAGTGCATCATCTCTTTCATCTGTTGTTATATTATTGTATTTATGTTCTGAAATGTCCCCAGCATGGCTGTGATTAACTCTTTTGTAGTCAGGATCATTTTATCATTTAATCTGTTGAGGATTGGGTCTGATTATAAGTGCTTTTGGATGAGGAAGGACTCACGGCAGAAAAACAACAGCAACTGGATATTAATATAAAGGAACACTTCAGGTACCATGTAGTGAGTTTGAAAAAACAGGGGTTTTCCCCAAAAACAGGATGTTTTGATTAGTTAAGTTAACAGCCTGGCAGAGCAAGCAGCTGATGCTGGCAGCCTCCCAAGAAACTTACCTTTAAAGACTATATGTGACCAATGTGACCATTTTTCGAGCCAGGGATCTCAAATATCTTAGCGGGTGTCACTTTTATAAGTGAGCCAAGCACACCGTTTAACCATTTTAAGAAAAATAAAACGCTTGCGCAGTTGTAGCTTTGGGTTGTAGCCTGCTGCCTAGCCGTCTTGGTGGTACAGCTTGGATTTCTGCCCGTTTTGGGATAAAAATACGCTGCACCCTCACTACACTGTGTGCAGTGTGTTCCAAAGTGTTCCTTTTTACTAAGAAAAAGTTAAACAGAAAATAATCAATGATTTAAAAGGTGACACAAGCAAATAAAAACTATGCTCTTTCCATTGTTGTGAATGAGAAAGACGGATATTTTTTGTCCAGCCGGATATTCCACCCCAGATGTAGCGACGGAGAATGATTTTTCTGGTTGGTCAGTCAGGGACCAATCAGGAGGCTCAAGTGCAACTGCCAATAGAAAGAAAGCTCAACTGAGAAATACAGTTTGAAAACACATGGTTTTTAGAACTGATAGAAGAAAAGAAAAGTGGAACTGAGAAGGTGATTAAACTCTCAATTACAGATTTAGATTTCCTGGTTTCAGATTCTGGGTTTTGGTTCTCAGATTTTGGGTTTTAGTTAAAAAAAACAATCACTGAATTGACACCATACTGCAAATTCAGCTGATTATTTCACTACTGGATGATGCCGTCCATGTTTTCAAATCATCATTTGTTGGATGAGTTACCAGAATGGTTACTATCCACCTTTGCTCTCATGGCAGCACATAAAACGTAGAGCATTTCTTAGCCTGAATTTTTTTATTTTATTTTTTGTTCTGAGTGCACCTTTGAGCTCATGTGTTTCCAGAGGTGCTTTTCATTATGCTAACACATGCCTCCTCACATTCCCTCTATCCTCCTGTGACTTGGAAATCGCTTTCCCTCTGCCATCGTGGAGTGTCTTCAAAATCCCTTAAATGCACTTTGAAGAGAGCAGAAGTGGTTCCAGCGGGAGCCACAAAACACAAGTACACTATATGTGGAAGTCTTATAAAATGATGTGAAATGTACAGCTGTGTGCAACTGTACAACAACATTCTTCAACGTGCAATAATTTAACAAAAAAAAGAAGAAAAAGCATATAGGCAATGCTAAGTACCTCTTAGCCTACAAGAATGGAGGGTACCTGAATACCAAACAATTTTGTCATTTAGTGGTGAGAAAGAATATTCACAACTTGTCCATGATGGATGACAGTTTCTTCCGTGTTTCCCCTCCACCACGGTCTTAAAGGTCTCCAGCCTGAGACCAATCACAGAGCCAGCTCTCCTGATGATCTTGTCCAGTTTGTGGGGGTCTCTGGCCCTAATGCTGCTCCCCACCCCCAATGAACAGCTGTGAAGGAGATGAAAATGGATACAACAGACTGATAAAAGATCTCCAACATCTTGTTGCGCACATTAAAGTATCTGAGCCTCCTCAGAAAGTAGAGTCTGCTCATTCCTTTCCTGTACACAGACTGTGTCAGATTTCCAGTCCAGTCTGTTGTCAATCATGACATCAAGGTATCTGTAGTCCTCCACCACCTCCTCCCCCTGATCGGCAGAGGCTGTGCAGATGTCTTCTTCCTTCTGAAGTCTATCAACATCTCTCTGGTCTCACTGGCGTTCAACCTCAAGTGGTTAAAATTGCAAATGTTGAAAGATCAAAGCTTTTTTTACCTCAACAACACAACTTATCGTACAATCATAAATATCAAAAATTGTTAAAATTACACATTTTTGTTTGAAAATTATCACATTTTGACACAAAACCACAATAATTGGATAACTATAATTAAATTTTTTTGTCTCAAAATCACAATTTTTGATAAAATTTAGTTTACAAAAATCATGATTTTGATTAAAAAAATTAGCAACTTTTTATTATAAAATCTTTTGCTAAATTATTACTTTTTGACATAAGCCAGCAGCTCTCTACCTCCACCAATTTTTGATGTCAGTACTGAATCAAGTATGCAGTCACATTGAAAATTCCTCAGAAATTTTCTAATTTTAAGGATATGTCCACGACGACACAATTTGAAAAAGAATGAACAAGCACAGTGTGGGCAGGAAAATTTACATACACACACACGTAACACATATACATATACACACACACACATAACACATATAAATATATACACACACACACAACATATACACACACACACACACACGGTAGGCTGTAAGTCACACTGACCTAACCTATGAACATGAATCTTTCAGGCTTTGGTACATCTTATCCATCATAGGTCAATAGCCTAGTTATGC
>JBAMYA010042389.1:0-14469 GCA_037176975.1 Arrhamphus sclerolepis
GACCCCCGTCTTGTGTTTTTGGACCTGCCTCTGTTTTGGTTGCAGCAGTTCGGACATTTGCTTTGTTTTGAATTCATTAAAAAAAGGATTGAGTTTGTCACTACTAAGCCCTGCATTTGAGTCCTCTTCCTTCTGCCGCATGACAGTTATGTTGTCGGGTCCAGCATCTTTGCTGCAGAAAAGACATAATCACTGTAGATCAAAGAAACAAAGATCTGTCTCGTTGTGGAGTTCAGCTAAGTGCTAAAATATAAATAAATCTTTTCCAGAACCAGCTGTTGCTTGTTCATTCAGTCACTTTTTTGTTACTTTGTCTTCTTTGTGATGACGGAGTAATCAGTTTGTGATCAGTTGTTGTAATCATCCTCCCAACTCAAGATAACATGAGGCCAATCAATGTTTGACCTCCGCTGTTAGCTTGTTGAAGGACTGCACACACAGCCGGGCCGTCCAAACCCATTCTGTCTCCCATGAAATAAGCCTGGTGCCTCCCATTCACATCCATTTCCACCCGTACAGAATGCACCAAAAAAAAAAAAAAGACCAGTTAGGGAGGGAGCTGACCTTATAACCCATACAGGATGTCAAAGAGCAACAATCAAAACCAACCAAGATGGTGCAGAATTGCTAAAAACACCTTGGATCAGCAAAACCTACTCCAGAACCACTTTGGATGTGTTTTGTTGATACTGGTCTGGTTTTTGTCACATGTTTCTCTGACTGATTGTCTACCTCCGTTGGTACTGCATCCTGGAAACCAAAGTGGAATCCAGAAGAACCAGACGGATTCTTTGTATCAACAAGGAAATAATTTGGATGGATGGCCAGAACTGCACTCAGGTTTGTCTACATTATGAACCCAAACTGCTGCGTCTGCTTGGGGGTCAGATCTATGCCAACAGATACCTACATGTTACAATAAATTAGCTCTTTGGGGGCAGGAACCCCAAACTGGGACCGAATGCAACAGTGGCCTCTTTCAGCTCAGTTTTGGTTTTACAGCTGTAACCTTTATTGGTTTGATTCCTTCTTCATCAACCTAATTTGTTTTAGTCGTGAATATTCTCTTAACCTCACAGTAAACTGCCTGATCCACAGACACTAGACACACCAAGTGCAAGAAAAGATAATCAGATGTTGATATTGACCAAAAAGACTTTAACATGTTGATGTTGCAATCATTTTGCTAACATGTCAGTGAACACAACTTAAAATAATAATAATAATGTCAGTGATGTATGAAAAACTTACATCTAAATCCACTTTACATTGAGGTAAAAACAAAACATCTAAATGTAACTGCCAGTAGCAATCACTGTTGTCCGGGCAACAAAATCAACCAATGGTTAGACGCCTTCACTGTCTCTCATACTTCCATCTTCAAATGTATTCTAGAACGGTGGTTAGCACTGATTGATGCATTCATTTTGAAAAGGTTTGTATCAATCAGTCTAATCACTGAGTAAAAACACATAAATAGTGTGACGCTCAAGTGCTGGCACTCCTGGAGGATAAATGGTTCAGCATGGAGAGAGTTTTCAGGGACCACCAAGATCTCCTAGCCTCTGATGATGACTGATAATCGATCAGTGCTCTTGGATCTATGTGCTAAACTGGGTCCAGTGTTAAACAAACCAAGCTGCCACAACCACGCCATCCAGGAGCATGCACAGGTGTTGACCGCTCTCGGGTTTCTGGAAACCGGCCTTTGCCAGACCAAGTATGTGTTTGACATGATTAACAATATGAAATGTTAAAGTGGATGACAGTTGAACACGTTTGGCACATCCAGTTGTCTTACAGTGCGGGAGAATGTGGATTTAGATTTATTAATCACACTTAGATATTCATTATATTTATGTACATTGAAGTGTATTCATCTATTAATCAACACTCAGCTATTAAGACAGGTTTGCCTTCAAAACCTCTGAATCTAATCGTCACAGTAGACAAGAGTCTAATTACGGAGGCAGCAGAGATGAGACAGGGAGACGTTTGCATGGTCTTCTGTGCACTAGCAACCAAGGTCTCAGGGAACCTCCTGGGTTTGTGATCACCATGTGTCTGTGTTCCACGTATCATTGTTGGGACGTACAAGAATGTAAAGATAAACCAGTATAAATGTCCCAGTCTCAGGACTGTTCAGGGGAACTCTCAGGATATGTGTCTGACCATCTGCAGCAGTTTCCCCTTGTGAACAAGTGGAATAAACCTCTTTGATGTTGACCATCTCTCTCTCTCTGGTGCTCTTTGGTAAAGAGAAATTTGCCACAACAGATCTGAAAATGAACCCAAAACGAGCCATAGGACCTCCTAATCCAGGACATGGGACCAACTGTTGCTTCCCAAACTGCCTCTGCGTGCTGCTGGGTAGCGCTACAACCAATCAGAGCAACGGACAAGCTGATGTATTCAGAGCGATGCAAACAAGTCAACAGGAGTGTTGTGGAGAAGAGTTTGATGGAGAGAGACGGACATATATAATGAACATGGGTGTTTTTGCAAGCAGAATTTGAGATAACTGGTGTGCTGAAACACTCAGCCAATATCTTAGGGGTATTCACACCAGGAAGGGCCGTTAGTTCACTTGCTTTGGTCCGGACCAAATAAAATGTTTTGGGGTTTTTTTCTTTTGTGCAGTTCGCTTTCATGTTGTGGGTAATTGCAGGTTGACCAGTGTGCTAAAGTAGTCAACCACTGGATAGAAATGTGAGGACCAGGTTGAAGCAGTGAGGCTCACAGCATCCTATGCTTCTGAGAGCATCTCGCACCTTCATGTCATCTTGGCGACGTTAACTTTCACACGACATCCTCTCTCCTTCATTCATTCACTGAACATCTGTATATCTCAGCATTTTAAAGCGTTTTTCTAGCAGTTATGTTACATGAGCATCTGCCCAGATATCCAACAGGCAGCCTGTCTCTTCAGAGCCTGTGTGTGTGTTGTGTAGCTGAACTATCATTTCCCATAATGCTCAACAACGAAGCCAAAAGCCAAAGCCAAAAAGGTCTGCTTTTTGCAGCTGGTTTGGATGGAGGTCAGTCTGAAAGGAACCAAAGGTACCAGAGTTTGACCACCTCTTCAGCTGGGTCATCCTTCGCTTGTTTGGTCCGCGCTAGAGTTTGAGTTCTTGTATTCACACCTGCCCAAAAGATCCGAACCAAGCAAGGAAACAAATTTGAGTTTGTTTTAAGTGAACTAAACAAGGCAGGTGTGAGTACCCCCTTAGAAAAACAGCAGTTCTCTCTGTGTTACGTAACTGTTAGGTGCGTTATGTTCCAGATGTGCATAATCATCTTTACGGTCAGAGCGAGTTTACCAGATGTCTCGCACCATTTGTAAATGAGATGGACCTCATCCATGGAAGTCCAAGTCTTTAATCAGCTGTTGAATTTGAAGCTAATTTAAACCATCCAGACTACAGCGTCTCAGCTCTGCCGTCATCGCTTAAACACGCTCTACAAGGATAAAGTATTCTGATTGTACTTGTCAAACAGGAAACGTACTTCGACTGAGGCTATCGACATTTCACAAGTACCCCAGAACTCAAGTACAGACAAGTACGCATGACGACAATCAACCATGTCGTATCTTTCCTCTTCCCTCCACTCGTCCATCCGTTAACTATCCCGTGTTGCTTCCCTGACTCGTCTTAACCTTCGACATCTATTTTGCTATTTTCCCAGTTCTTTGGACTGTTTTTGGTGTTTGGGTTCCCTTCCACTTGCATTTTCTGCTAATTTAACGAAGGATCTCTTTAACCTCTCTTGACTAAGATATTAAGATAATAAGCCATTAAAGCGGCGTAAAGGATATATCAGTTTCAACTTCATTTTATGGAATATTTGTTTTCTTTTAGCAAGTATCATCTAGCTGTCATGGTCAGCTAAGACCCCCCAAGATAACTTTGGACCCTTGCACCGGTCTTGTCATGTCACACGTATCGTTCAACAGCATTGTGTCACTTATCAACAATGATGAAACTATCTCATGCAGCTTGAGTGGGCGTCAGGCGAGGCGACAAACAGATCCAAGAAAACAATCACTTAAGTAAAAATGGGAGCGACAGCGAAAGAAACTGGACAAGAGTAAATCTTGGACACATCTATGAGGGACCTTCTGAGATAAAAAATGGCAAAAGTTGCTTTGTAACACTTTAACATACTGTATGTGAGTGGTGGCGCCCCCTATATAGAGTCAGGGGCGCTACAGACAAAGAATATTGTACTGACTGTCAATGCTAACTTTCTTTGGATTGTATCTGTGGGCAACTGGTCCAACTTTGATAGGCAAGTAACTTTAAAACAGACCACTTTTTCATCAGCATTGTGAATAAACAAATGTTTCATGCAAAAATCAGATTAACGGTAACAAACTAGTTTGTTTTACTTCAAAGGACTTGGTTTGGGACCTTCAAAGGAGTCAGGTATCTTAAGCCAAAGGATGAAAGTTCTTTACGCCACCTTGTGGGGGTCTGCCGACTTATTCAGATCACTGGAGCACAAACACAAACAAAAAAAAGACAGGAAATAATAAGAACTTTGACGACTGAAATACTGATTTTGACAGTTCCAGCTGATGCCAGAACATCGCTACTTACTGCACGTCTGTTTAAAGTTGCTTATTCTTTAAAAGTATAATCAGTACTTGAAAAATAGTCTTTAGTTTTGCAGCGTATGACAAGGTCAACAATGTATTCTATGATAACTGGAAGCTGGACAAAGTAGTGTGTTCTCACACAAACTACGAACATGGCTCAGAGGCAGTTTCTCAAACGTATAAATAGAAAAAAAAAATAGGTTTTCAGTCAGTTTAGAAAATTAACACTCTTCTTTATTTTCCTTGGCACAACATTCCAGTGATGCTGTGACATACAAGGTGTAACCCTGCCCACCCCTGCCCTGCTCACTAGCACCAAGGAAAGCAGCAGATTGCCAGCGCCGTAGGCAGTGCCAGGCTCAGTAGGTCACATCCCCTCAGAGCCTGGGCCAGCGACCATCAAGCCAGTCGCCCAACCTCCTTTCACCGTGGACGTCACGCTCCAAAAGAAACACTGCCAGCACCCCGCCTGCCCTCCCCTTATTCAGCTCGCAGCTTACTGTACAGGAACATCATGTCCTGGACATATGGTCATGATTCATATCCGCCAAAGGAATTGCAAATGTGACAGCATAAATTGGAAAAATCTAAAACTACAAGGCACGGGCAGAGAAAACATTGGTTACCAGAATGAATAAGCTCTCCAAGACGAGAGGTGGGAAGCCATTAGTGCCCGTGTGGGAGATCCCAGCAGGATATCAGCGCCTCTCTCAGCCGTGAAAGATAATACAAAAATAACCAGCCCTTAAAGGGTCAGCTACTGACCAATTAAAATAGTTTACACAACACTTCAGATCTTCTTGTATCAGCTGGAGCTGATCCCCAGCAAGTCCTCGTCGTTTTGTCATTCCAATCCAAGTTTTCTTTATGGCTTTGTTTCAGTTTTATGTCATTTGAGATTATTCTAACTGAGCAGCCTCATTTTCTGCACTTCTTTAGATGTTTTCTCCCGTCCAATCAACTTTTCAGTCCAAGTACGCTGTTCTTCTGAACAACGAGCCATTTTACTCAGATTTTCAGAGACAGGCTCTGTAACAGCACGAACAACACCTCAACTCGCTCTGGCTTGATTACGGATGCAGAATTCCAGGAGTTTTCAAAGTTGGAAGCTTTCCATGGGAGCAACCAGAGAGCCATCAGCCTACCACAGGTCCTCTCCTCCATGTGGGCTCAGTTAAATACGTTCGGGGTAAAAGTCACACCACTGTGCATGCAAAAGCATGCAGTTTTATTTAATTCTATTCTCCAAAAACCTATATTTATGTTGTTTTTTTCTTTTCTTTTCTTTTTTTTTGACCATTTCATTCTTCACAAAAGCTCATTCTTGGTTTTACAATAAAAACAGGCTAAAAATAGGCTTGTAAACACAGAGGCCTCCACACAAACAGCACAGCAGACCAAGACCGGGCCTAGAACTAACGCTGGCAGCAAACGCCTGCGTCCCCTCAAACAGGAACATGCACGACTCCCGTCTTATGAAAGTCAGGCAAATCTCATGAGGTCATCAGGTCCCAGCCAACAACACCAAGCACAGGTCTGGATGCCTTAACTCCAGCTGGGTTGCAGCACGCTGCATGTGGGGCTTGCAGGCGCCTGAACGTCTAGTTTAGAAGGACAAGCACACTCGTTTTGGAAGGAGCTAATTTGTCAAGGAGCAGGTCAACAGTGACGGTTCGACCCAAATACTGGAGAATAGTTAGTATTTAGACTTCTTTTCTTGACTACCACTGATTCTACACAGACAGCAGTAGACAGCATCACGGTCTGTGTTGATCTTGGCATTAATATCCTACTCGTCCCCATCTTGTCCTAACCCTAGCACTAAATCAGCGAGTTTGTTCGTCTGCAAACGCATCGCGCTGCCACCCAGTAGATACCAGTTCCTCCGATCTCAGGTTTCCTGCATGAAGCAAACTTTATTTACTCAATCATGATGGACGTAAACAAAAGGAAGCGATAAGCCACAAGGGAATCCACGCAGCCATGTTCCACGCAGCAGCGTGAAGGCGGAGAACAACAACAACAAAACACAGAATTAAAAATGCCAGCGGTGACACAGAAGCATAATCAGCCCTGATGTGGCAGGGATCAGGACGCTCCACGTGTCTTAATGTGATTACCGCTGACTTGGATGAAGACGCCGTAGTTGATGTCTGAATCAGTCAACATCAGTCCTCTGTGAGACGTGTAACATCATTTCTCCTGACAACAACTGCGTGTTGGCTGGGAAAATGCTTTTTATTATTATTTTTTTTAATATTAGCGGGATGCAGAGGTTCTCATGTGTGAAGCATCATCTCGGTGGGGACACCGGGGGGTCTGGCTGACACTGGCACCCCCATCAGAGATAAAAGTGAATCAACCTGGTGGGGATGCGGAGGAACGGCGGAGGAGAGCCGTAACACAGCTTTGATCCGCAAACCAGGGCTCTACGACAGGACGAAGAAAAATCAGCTGTGCTGCGCTCTCCTCAGCTGTTAATGGAGACGGAATGAAAAGCAACAATGACCCACTTCCACTTTCTTTTAGTTGATTCTAATTCAACTTGGGGCCAAATGTATTCAGTTCCAGTAAAGTGTGGAGTTTATCCCAGTAGCCTATGAGCAGCTGTAGGAGGCATGGTATTTTACCATTTAGACTGGAACATAGCCAAGACATTTGATTTAATGTGTTTTATTTATGTAAAATAAGGTGTAGGTTTCTGTCGTAAAGGGTTTTTTCTAGTTAGCACTTTTGAATAGTTTGTTACATATATATTAAATCTTATATTGTGTTGTGCCCCAGCGTTGCCGTGGTGACACTGGAGTTGCTTTGTCCCTCTCTTTGTCTAATGAATTTTGCATCTACTACACCACTACAGTGGATCTGAAGGAGTTTCAGCTTAAATTTAAAAAATACGGCATTTAGGAATCACAGTTGTTTGAAGGAAAGCGTCTCCATTTTCATGGGCTCAGAATTCTTTGGACAAAATGATCAAATTAATTTTTGTAAATGAGGTGTTTTAGAGTCATTATCCTTCTGCTCTGTGAGGAACAGCATTAACAGTCAGCTGTCACAAGCCCATTCCATGACACTTCCTCCACCATGCTCAATAATGAGGTATGGTTTGGATCATCATTAGCTTCCTTTTGGTGACATTTCAGATGTCTACTCTGGCTTTCCCAAACTTTAGTTTGACCGGTGGTTTTGCAGATTATTGTAAACTCTGCATTTGCATTCATGAGTGCGTCTCTTGATCATAGATGTCCTACCTAATCCAGAATATTTTTGGCTTCTGATAATACTGTGGAGAGTTTTTCTTCACAATGAAAAGATTCTGCAAATCATCCGCTTCAGTTGCTGTCTGTCTTCCCGACCAGGGCTTTGTTTTTTTGAACTGGGGACTTGGCCCCTCCTAAGGTTGTTGTTATCTGTCTTATTTACAGATATTGTTTTTTTCATCCTAATTATGGCCTCCTTCACTCACACTGAGTTCTCCGTGGACTTCATGCTGGTTGCTCCTGTAGCTCCAAACAGCCAACAAATGTCAAATCAACACCTGATGTCAAGTCCAGACTTTTAATCTGCTTCTTTTGTCTTGAAGTAACGAGGGAATTGACCAAACCTGGGAGTCTTCCCAGTCAGCTATGAAAATGGGAATACTATCCTTAGATCAGCTGTCATGCTAAACAGCAGGACTGACATATTTTTGAGGGGGTTAAAAAAAATGATCGTGTTTTAGAAATTCTTAATGTGACGTGTGTGGTTTATTATAAACATGAACGTATCATCAAATATACCCCATCCGGCTGTTTTATCACAGTTTTAATGACCATCTCTATTTATTATTTCAGTGTCTTTATCAGGATGCAAAGAGAAAACACAATAATAATGTTGATTTGATTATTTCGCTCAACTATTTTAAATTCGTCCACAGGGGCTAAATCCGCCTCTAGATATCTACATCAATTAAAACAAAAAAAACATCTGAACATAAGTATCTTAGAGAAATAAATAAATAGATATACAGATATAAACCTTGGCCATAATGTTGTAGTCTTGAAGAGATGCATTTCACATTTCTTGTGACTGCTCCAGCGGGTTTGTTGGGGTGAATTTGAGACTCAGGCTCGCGCGCAGCTGCTCCATTCTCCGACAGGTGCACGCGCTCACCGCTGCGTTTCTGACCCATCACAACTAAACCGTGACAATAAAAAAATAAATAAAAACGCACCCACCTCTGATGTGTTCTTCCAGGGATTTCAGGACGTTTTCACCTCAGAAAAGATGCTTAAAGAAGAAGGAGAGCCGGGTTTTCCTCCAGGATGATGACAGACGAGATAAAACAGCCAGAAGAGTCAGAATCACGCAGACCCGCAACATTTGCTCTCATTCCCGGGAGAGAGATGGGAAAAGGGTCCGTAAAGCTCCAGGAGGAGTGTCAGGTAAATCCTGCTCAGCAGTGGACTGCGAGGCTCTTTCTGTGTTAGAGCAGCTCTCTGACAGAGCTGCACTCAAACACTTTGTCCGTTTTCTTTTCACCCTCGGGGACTGTCGGCAAACTTCGGCAGTTTCCGATTCCGAGTCAACACTGATGCGGGGCTGGTGCGGATTGTGGGGGACGTAACTACAGCAAAACAGTCTCTTTTAGATATTTAGTTTCGGTTTGTTTGCTTTTTCACTTCAGATGTTATTTTAGTCCTTCTCCACAGTTATAGTCATACCTGACTCTAATCATCTCATAATCTCACTTTACGCATGAGTCATAAATTCATTTAGCCATTTTGACAAGAACTAAGCCAATAAAGGACTAGAATCTTTAATGATTAATTCATGCATTTAAAAAAAAAAAAAAAAAAAAAAAGTGCATTTAGCTATGTAGCTCATGAATTTAAAATGCAGTATGACCATAGACATGTAGCTCTGAACTGAAACTGAATTGAAAGAATAAATTGTTGGAAATTCTAAGCTCAATGGTTGAACGAGTGTTCTTGTTCCTGGTTTATTTTAAAGTAACACATCATGCTTCATTTTTGCCACAATGGAAATGCTGCTGTGTTAAGAATGAACTAATGTAAAACTGAAAAGGATTTGACAAATTTGAATAAAGATTTATCGCCTTTTCTTTTACAACCTCTTGTAAAATCTGATGTCTGGCCAGTCTAAGTCAAACTCAGTTTCTTCAGATATCTGTCGAAGCTGCACATGTTCATTATAAAATTCAATAAATAACGATTGGCTGCAAAAGTAGAGGTCTCAATTACTTCATGTAATTAACACTGATAGTTGTGTTTTCTTAATCAAGAAGCCAGAAAAAGCAATTCTAAAGATGCACTAAACATAACATGGCCGCACCTTGAGTGACAGAGCTGAGTGAACAGCTGGAATGCAAGACCTCTGCAAAGGCGATGTACACGTTTGTTAAATTAAACGGGCACAACATCTGGTCAGCTGCAGGGTTCAGCAATCGTACAAGTGAGACTTTCTCCCTGACTAAACATCATCAGGCTTTTCAGCTTGGAGTTCCCTTTGAGAAACGGATGGAACTTATTCCTGGAAAGGTCAAACACAACATTCTCAGACTTGGAAAGCATATAAATTCTGGGGCACTTGTTACATCATCAGGTTTGGAAGAAGGTGAAAAAAAACCTTGTATTTAAAAGAGCTGAGGTCTGTCCACTAACCAGAAGTAACATCAAAGGCTAAATAAAGTGTCATGGCCGTACACATAAAATATAGGAACTGCAGTGATGAGACGCTGCACACCAAGGAACTGTGTAAAAGCAGGATGAAACAGCAGTCATGGCAGCTATGGTAGACAGGAAAGATGATGGATTTTGAATATCCTGACCCAAGTCATCTACAGGAGCAAAACAAAAGCAAAACTCTTTGGTATTAGGTGACAAGGATCCCAAATGGATCAGTATTGAAGAAATATGGGGGCTATTCTCACCATAAATATTTACATCAGTGTTCTGAGAGAAGCTCATTTTTTTTTAAAAAAAAAGCTCTTTTATTCTCACCGGACTCTTGCACTTCCTTCATGTTAAGAGTCTGGCCAGTCTCAATTGGTGAACGTTTAGTTCCTGGTGGGTGGACCCTTGTCTGAAGTTTAAAATCATTGGTGTACACGTAAACCAATCACTACTTCCGCTGTAAACACAGTCCTCCTCATCAGAGAATATTCAGTCGCCCTCAGACAGTCTCTGTCCATACCAGGAGTTGAACTTAATCAATCCCAACAAGGTTAAATCACCATTTAGGGTTCAGCAGCCAAGATTGTGGGCTCCCAGAAACAAGG
Organism: Arrhamphus sclerolepis; assembly: GCA_037176975.1. Classification (NCBI taxonomy): domain Eukaryota; kingdom Metazoa; phylum Chordata; class Actinopteri; order Beloniformes; family Hemiramphidae; genus Arrhamphus; species Arrhamphus sclerolepis. The sequence continues at coordinate 10,881 of JBAMYA010042389.1, forward strand.
CTGAATTTCCCGTTTATTATGTCACCCTCATCGCTTGTGCCAAGCTGTGCAGGACACCAAGTTTCTGTGCCTCCTTGACATGGTCATCCATCAGAGCAACCAGTGGGGGCACGACCACGGCAATGGTATTGTTGTTTTCCCTTCTCCTGTTTCTTGGCAGCAAACAACAAGAGCTGATGAATCAAACTTTTCCCGAAGCTTGTAGGGAGCAGGGCTGCTACATCATTTTAATTCAAAAAACTAGCCAAACACTCATCTTGTTGTGGCTTTACGTCACTGATACCAGGGATCTTCTCCGTGACAGAGCGAATAGCCTCACGTGTATCCATGTCCGCTGCCATTGTTGATTTTGTAGGAATAAACTAGATTACAATTTCTAACTTGGCGCAGCGGTTACGTCACGGCTCTTGGCCACGCCCTTCTGTTCATTCATTCGTCGGATTACTTGGTACCGGCCTAAAGAGGGTAGAACTTATCTCTCACAGACTGAAATTGTGAAATGTAGCAGCAGCGTAGCAGCGAGGTAGAGGGCAGTACCAGCGAGGTAGAGGGTAGTAGTAGCGAAGTAGAGGGCAGTGGCAGCGAAGTAGAGGGTAGTAGCAGCAAAGTAGAGGGAAGTATCAGCGAAGCAGAGGGTAGTAGTAGCGAAGTAGAGGGCAGTACCAGCGAGGTAGAGGGTAGTAGTAGCGAAGTAGAGGGTAGTAGCTGCGAAGTAGAGGGCAGTGGAAGCGAAGCAGAGGGTAATAGTAGAAAAGTAGAGGATAGTAGCAGCGAAGTAGAGGGTACTGGTAGCTAAGTATAGGGTAGTAGCACCGAAGTAGAGGACTGTATCAGCGAAGTAGAGGGTAGTAGCAGCAAAGTAGAGGGTAGTGGTAGCGAAGTAGAGGGCAGTAGCAGTGTAGTAGAGGGCAGTGCCAGAAAGGTAGAGGGCAGTAACAATGTAGTAGAGGGGTGTAGCAGCAAAGTACAGGACTGAAGTAACTCCTGTCACCTGTCACATCAGAAAGGTGCAGGAAGACCTCTGTGCAGATGAGTCTGTCACTATTAAAAGAGAAGAACGGTGAGAAACAAATCCATGTTATTAGATCCAGACTGACCTGTGACAGTGACAGAAATATGTGCAGAAAGTGAGGCACTTATTATCTCTAACTGGGACTGAGATAATATTCCTCCTTCCCTGAGATTATTCTCCATATTATACAGCAAGAGTTGTGATTTACCTACTCGTCTATTTCAGAATAATTATCCTTCTCTTTCAAGCAGCATCACTGCAAGTTCAGCTTCTTTTGAGGCTGAGTTGAAAAACATCAGACATCAAACGTGGCTTTTTCAAACATGAAAACATGACTAATGAGGTACAATTTCCTTTACTGAAAGAAACATGAACGCTGCCACAAACATTCCCCCAATGGATGAAGACCCCATTGAAATCTGGAGAAGCTCTTCACAGGTTCTTCTCAAAAAGAAAAAAGAAAAGAAGAATCTCAGTTTCTGTCACTGTCCTGAAAGGCTACAGCTGGATTGATGGTGCAGAGGGGAAATGTCCAATGACCTGAGATGTGGAGTGAAAAAAAAATAAAAATACCAAAATGTACCCGTGAACAGCTAACCATTGTCTTTTCTTTTATTTACAGGGAGTTTAGTTTTTGTTTTTTTGTTGGAGTTTGGGGGGGGGGGGGTGTTCCTACATTAAAGTCAGTTTTACGAACCAAATTAAAGTCCATTTTTTTCTTCTTAATTCTCTCTGTTAAAAACACCCTCATAGATATTAAAGTGTAAATTTACCAACACCTCTCAACATACGAAAAGGTTTGCTGTTTTAGCTAGCTGACGCTAGATGAGGTTTTCCTGCTGATGTTACATCCTGTAGCTGAGTATCATCTGAATAGCAGTGAAGGTTTATGTCATGCTGCTCTACAGCAGCACCTAATGGAAGTATATATAGAGAGAAAAAAGGTCACATCCCAAGTACAGAACCCTGTGGAACCCCTAGACCAACTCTAGCATATGAAGAAGACACCCCATTCAAATTAACAATGAAGTCCATGAGGCCATGTTGGTCACTCTCACCCATGCTGGAGTTCTTAAGAATTTCAGACATAAAAGGGAGTTTGGATATTGGTCTGTTAGGAAGCTCTCTTTGATCAAGACCAGTTTTGAAGTACAGACTTGATTACAGCGACCTCAAAATGCTGAGACACAGCCTATCAATCAAAGTAGATTTATTACAGTGAACATGGAAATGTAAAAGAAAAACTTCTAGAAGCTGAACTCTTTAATCTTGCAAATATTAACCCACTTAACACCCACTACAGTATACAATATATTACATTACATTCATTTTAGCAGACGCTTTTACTTTAAGTGACCGAAGCATGCAGAGTTGTTGTATTATGTTGTAAAGTGCAAAGCTGCACGACGGAGAAACCGAAGCCAGAGAAGGATAACTGGTCCTCCACCATGACGCCTTCAGTAACCTTTGACCATGTAACCAGTAACCATTGGTGTTGTGGTTGATTGACTGGTGGACAGGGACAGCCAGCACGTCTGTCTCTGACAGGACCAGTTGGAGGTGGTGTTCCTTCATCCAGGCAGACGGGTCCGAGAGGCAGGCTGAGGTTGGTGCAGAGGTCGTGGGGTCATCTGGTGGGAAGGACAGGTAGATCTGTAATCTGTACAGCAGTGATATGAGAGGCTGATGTCGTATTAGATGAGGAGATATTTACTTTTGCACGTGACTGAGCTTTTTCTTCGTATTCAGGTGTTTTTCCTGGTGCCCATTTCCTGTCCAGCTGATTTAAATAAAGGCCAAAAGAAAAACAAACAAACGTTTCCGCGATCGTTAGCACAGTTTGGTCACAATCACTGCTCCCTGTGTCTGCCCATTATTTATTCATAAATTGAGTTTTATTGTGCTTTTTTTTGTTTTGTTTTTGAGACAGTGCTGTGAGCTTCCTGTCTCGCTGCTTTGATGTTTGTGGAGCACAGAAACACCGTTACCTTCACAGCACCATCAGCTTCACAGAGTTGATGAGCTTCTATTCAGTTTTTCTCTGTGCAGACAGATTTCTTGGTTTCTCTTTTCTGAGAAAATCCATCCATCTATCCATTTTTTTAATACCGGAGTCATCCTTTTCCACGCCTTGGGAGGCTGGAGCCTATCCAGACTGGGAAGTGGCCAGTCCATCACATGGACTCACTGGGATAAATGAGACAAACAGTGCATGCTCACACTTTTGGCTGTGGACGGTTTTGAACCTTCAGCTAGTCAGCTAACAGGAATATTTTATACTGTTGGAGGAAAACCCACGCAGGCACGTGGAGAACCTGAAGACTCCAAACAGGAAGAACCCAGCTGAGATGTAAACTGGGAAGATGTTTGCTGTCAGGCAGCCGCACCACTGTGCTGCTCTTTTTTTCTTCCTTTTTTTCGCACAAACCTGAGAGGCTTTTAAAATGTCTCGGGACATTTGTGTAAGAGGCCTATAGAGGCCTGGAGTTTGGTGGGGTTCGTGGGGGGGGGGGGGGGGGGGGGGGGGGGGGGGGGGGGGGAGGGGGGGGGGGGGGGGGGGGGGGGGGGGGGGGGGGG
>JBAMYA010042390.1:0-14469 GCA_037176975.1 Arrhamphus sclerolepis
AAGAGAACATTCAGTCTGAAAGTGTGATGAGCAGGAGAGGAGAAAATATCTGAAATAATGAAGAAAAACAAGAGAAGGATAGAAGTATAAAAAATGGGCCCAGGTAGTTAGCAGCACGATGAGCTGGATCCATCATTAATCGATGAGCTCCAGTGACAGTAATCACTGCAGCTTCCTTGACAGTGTTTTAATTAGATGTCAGTCAGTTGAACCCTCACAGTTCACGTTGCTGTACATGTTTACACTTGCATCAGAAGGATAAAATTACTGAGGTGTTTGTGTGAGTAAGTTCCCTTAACTGTTGAAGATGGGCATAATTACAAAATGTGTCTTTTGCTTTTGGGCTTATGAGCATGTGCACTCGAGTGTGTATGAACGTGTCTGCAGCACTCACCAGTCATTAGCATTGATTTTTCCAGGAGGGGCCTTCCTCCTTGGTCTTCATTTCTCTCAAAACACATCCCCCTCCACCTCCTCCTATTACTCTGTTGCGTGCAAATGGTTATAATTTTGTTCTCACGGTCTTGGTCACCGTGGGTCCTGCCCACCTGCAGTGTAAAAGATGGCAGTCATCGATTGGAACATCCGGATGCCTGCTCTGACCCCCCCTCACTGAAGGATTCCTTTGTCGATGGGCATCTCAGGTAAGTAACGACCACTACTGTATGGCTTCTAATTAGCAGGCTCTGTGCCAGCCAGCCACTGCCTGTGCCCCTTCCAACACATTTGTCAACGATTAGCATTGACCTGGACAACCACTATCAGCTTCTACAGGTCTTGTAAACCTATGAGGAACAGATATTATACTGTATTGCTTATAAAACATTAAAGCCTCAATGTAGAAGAAACAGGGTTTGGAGTTTGCTGTCTGTCAACTGATTCCAGGAGGAAGTGAATGCTCAGTGACCTCAGACACAGGCTTTAGTTTCCATAACTCCAAAAGAAAAAGAAAAACAAAACACCTTTTCACCTTGAGTGGTGATTACCATTCATATCCACCGTGACAGCATAAACACATAGAAATTGTCTGGCCTTTTTCTATGGAACACCTTATCATAAATGCACAGGCGATTGCTTTAGACAGGATTGCTCAAGAGTAATCTGACTCATAACCAGCTTCACCTAGACATTTCCTGCAAAGTCAATGAGTGGAAGGTAATATATGAAATGCTTGTCTCAGCTGTGCACAACACCCAGTTTTTGTAACTGTGCATTATATAGTTGTAGTTTGAAGTTTGTGTAGATTAAATACTCAAGTTTCACTATATATACCAGGCACTGTAAGTCACAGAATTTGTGTTTGGTAGATTATTTCTTTGTTGTAACAATACTTGTTGGCAACAAATGTTATACCGTTGTAAAGCCTCATTATGTGCCTGTTAAATGGAGCCACAGTTGTATACAACGTGCCCTTGTGTGATGAGTAGCAGAGCTGAGTATGTGGGCTGTTCCCATGATAGATTTGCCAAATCTCCAGTCTCTAAATCCATTTTTTTGAATCTTGTTTGTTGTTGTGTCATGGGGTGGATAGTTGAAATCTGAAGAAATAAGACACACAGGCAATTTAACTCTAAACTAAGGTTTATTGCCAAGAAGCACTGTTGGAATCAAAAAACAATTTACAAAACACAAATTTACCTACTTTCTGTGCTTAGTTTGTATGAATCACCTCTGTAATAATCCATGTTCTTTGTCTCATATCATAGAAACTGGAAAATGCTCTTTAATGACAGTTTTCTTTTCAAAACATTTGACTGGTTCATGAATACAGACAGAGCTAACTCTTTAAATTCCATCAGTCATCTCTTGAGAAGATTTGCATATATGCTTATTATAGCCGTTAAAACAAAAATGCTTTTTTTATATCTAATAGACTAATATGAGCAGAATTAATCAGGCACAGCAGCACTCAGCAGAGCAAGGAAATGGTGAAGAAAAATGATATAAAAACAACTTCAGAGCTGCATGCTTAAAGAAACTGAAATTCTGCCAGCTCAAGCTGCAATAATATTCCAAGACCATGGCTCAGCTACCACAGATTATTTCAAGTGCCTTTGTTTTTTCCCATCATTGAAGAGGCTTAATCATCTTAATGTTGTAGGGGGATGTGGTAAGAAGCCTGCCATGTCTTTCTTCTTTCTTTTTTTCTTTCAATGTAATAGGACCAGAAATGATAGTAAATGTTATTAAGTCCCAGCACATTATGTTCTGACTATATAAACTGAAACATTGTGTCATTTTGCAAGGCAGCTGTATTTTATTTTATTTTATTATTTGGCAGGTTACCTTTCTTCTCTCTTCTTGCTGTACACCAACTCTTCTTCCCTCACTGTTACATTCCATGACTAGCTTTTCTTTGTTGGTTTTTATGGCAAGAAAATTATTGTTGCATTGAGCTACAGTATAATCTGACATTCAAACAGGGAAAACCCCACAGTGGTAATTTATTTCTGACCACCATTACATTAGAGCAGTTTGAGCTTGTGTGACCTGTGCTTCAGAAACAATGCTGTGGTATATAAAGTCTACTTGCTTTCAGTGGCATTAAAGGTTATTTCATTATGAGAAACACCCATGGCGTTCTAATCAAAGCCTTTTATGCCTTCTGTCTTTGAAAACCAGGCCATAGTTTACCTATTTCATCAGCTATATTACAGCTCTCATTATTTCAGAAATAAAAAAGGAAAAACCCACAGCGGCCCAAATTTGAAGTCACTTATCTTTTTTTATGAGCTTCTCTCGCTCTGAACATTGCTCTCATGTCATCATTATTGTACCTCTGTTGTCCATTCAACTTAAAATCATAGTATTCGATCCTGTGCTCTCGCCTATAAAACTCATGTTTTTGCTAAATGTTGAGGGTTAGAAAATATTGTGCATACTAAGGTTAGAAAAATAAACATGGTACCATCTTACAGTCTTTTATATTCATAGGATGTGGTGACCTTTACCACGAGGACTATGTCCTACAAAGCCTTCAAATATGTTGGAATCTCATGTTGTAACAGACGTGGAAAAACTTATCTTTTATATATTTTTTTCCTGTTAGACTGGACTGTAATTATCTACAGAAGTTCACAAGTTCTTTAAAACTTTACCTTTGAAGGTCTGGAAGGTGTGACTAGTAATGATTGTGTTCATTAAACAAACAAAAATGGGAGAGCAGTAAAAATAAGCCAGATTCCATAACAAAATATACACCTAATAAATTCTGGTAGATCTGAAATGGTGAAGAATTTCTGTAATGTACAATATATAATACTGAGAAAAGATTCAGGGAATGTTGGGAAACTTTGGTATGTGAACGCCAAGGTCAGAAAGTGTTAAATGTCCATGACATGCCTTCAGGCAACACAATAGTCACATGTTTTATGGTGTACACTGGAAATCTATTGTTTCTCAGCTCAGTCTGCTGCTGCATCCATAATGTATTTTTTTCCTCTTTTTTTTTTAAGATTTTGCTGGCTCTAGTGGCCTTTATTAGGTGAGAAGAGACAGGAAACTAGGGGAAGCGGGGAAAACACACTGTTAAATGGTCATGAGCCAGGAGTTGAGCTTCTGACCTGCTGCATGAGGTTACGGCCTTGTATATGTTCCCTGTGCTGTAACCATTTGACTATGCTGTGGTCCTCTATAATGTAACTTAATATAACTTAACAACAGAAATATGCAAAGATGGAGCCAACAAGCTCACATCTGATAGACGAGAAGACCAAAAAGGAAGTCCAAAGACACATTTGGGAAAGTGTTGAAAAGTGTTTGCTTTGGGGAAAAATAGACTTTGTGTTATGATCAAAGATGAGGAAGACCATGTGGATGGTTATGAGTAAAAGTTGAAAAAGCCAATTTCTGTGACAATATGGAGGTGTATCAGTGCCCAAAAAGTTGGAGAGACACATGGCACCATCAGTGGTCTTTTCTTGGGAGGTCTGTTGATACTACTTCAGGAAAATGCCAGGCCCTATTCTTCACAACTTACAAAAATGTGATTTCATGGAAACAGTGAGTTTGTGTTTTGCATGGCTACCTACAGTCTACACTTGCCTCCTAATGAAAACATGCCAAATGAAGAAAGATGGTGAAGAAAGACTATAGAGTGGCGATAAACTTGTATTCAGTAAAAAGAGATGCCTTTTTTATTTTTGGCAAAACAGCCATAATTAGTGTCCTCGGTTATCAAACAATATGTGTAATTAAAAAGGAAGGTATTATATTTTCCAAATGTAATTAGTTTGGTTGGAAAAGACACTGAAAATCTTTCCTTTGGTTTTTGCACTTTTCAAATAAAGGTTGAAACAAATAAACAAATTACTTATTGTGCTGCATTTTACAAGTGTAAAAAGGATTTTGTACACAAAAAGGCTTTAATATAAGTAAGTAATTAGAAAATAATTCACCACATTTGTCCTTTTTCTCATGCTTAATCACTGCCATTCATTAGCAAAAATGTGCTTGTTTTGTCACATGGAGAACACTTCATCCTTCTTAGTAAATGGATAATTTATTCATTTTCTTCTCATCTGAGATTGGGAAGTGATTGCCCATAATACTGGCAATGTTGCTTCAACGGTCACACACACTTTCCATCATTCAGTTAGATATTGTGTGTGTGTGTGTGTGTGTGCTTTTCTTTTTTTGTTGTTGTTGATTTTAGAAACCTTGGACCAACCGGAAACCATAATTTGCCTTAATACAGAATGATAAAGCTGTATTTGATAGCTGTATTAATATGAGCATAATTTCCTCAAGTGAAATCAAGAGCTAATTTCAGCACATGATTTACTTCCCACAGCCTTTTTTACATTTGCCCATAATGAAGGCCAGAAACCAGACAGATTCATCAAGTTACTGCTCCACTGCATTAGAAACGCTTAAGATGTCCACCCTTGTGGCAGGACTTTCACCATCTATTTGTTAAACAAATGGGAATGGAGAGAGAACAAGACTTTTCACAAATTTCAGTTCACATATTGTGCAACTCTGGAATATTACCAGTCAATCTTATGCGTTCTTAATTTGGTCTGTATGTTTTTGTGCATCAACGTGCTTTATTTCTAATTTCTGGTGCAATTACCAGCTCACTACCTTATTGTGGCACTATGGAACCTGAAAGGAAGATAGATCTCAAGAGAAAGGCACAAAAGAGCCTGTTCAGTTGTTGCATACTAATTCACGTTCATTGCCACTCATCCTTCCTCCTCCCAGCATTCAGACTTTGTTGTTCCGCAACCTGCCATATTTTTACTCCTTCCACTATACACAAGATTTCCTTTTCTCCCCATGTTTCCTGTGACCTGCCTCACTCCACAATTTCCCATGTTATATTAGAGTTAAAAATATATTTCAAGTATCTCTCAGGTTTTTGATAAGCTTTTGACCAAAGCCAGCTGTATTGATATTGTAGCATGAAATACCAGAGCCAATCAAGCCACTGAAAAAAAAAAAAAAAAATGAATGTGCCGCACTGTGGCATGATAATGGCATCAATACAGTGGCCTTATTTTCTATTAATTTTTGATCACTGTCAGTTAGGGGTGTGTATTGGCGAGGACCTCATAATACAATACGTATCCTGATACATGTTGCACGATACGATAGTATCACAATGCAATAGTGTCACAATATGATTCAATACATGTGTTGCGATACGATATCGGAAATGCCCCCACCTATCAAGGCAGCAGCAATCCATACTGCAACATCTACAGGCATGGATCCAAAGGTTTGCTTCAACATTTTTTTTCTTCCACCATTTTCAGCACTAATGCTTTTCATAAAACAATTATTTTGAATATACATTTGATTATGTATGTCACTTCGCAGTATAATAAGAGGTAACTGGGCCCTGAGATCTGTTTCAGTTAAACATTGTTTCAGTTAAGATTTCTCTTAAGTATTTACGGTATTTCTTTTATTTTAAACTGAGTTCTCTGTCTTTATGAACTCATGCTATAAAGACTTACACAAATAGATTAACTCTGCAAAAGCAGGCGGAAAATGGGAAGGGAAAAAAACATGTCAAAATGACAGTGAAAACTTCCAGGAAAAACAAAACATTAAAACGATTATTTTGAACCATGAAATACTTTAAGCAAAGAAGTCTTCTAAACACTGCTAAAACACTGCTAAACACTTACTATTTGCTCTCTTTCATTCACTCTCTCTCCGTCTGATCCTCTTTTTCACCCTACTGAACAACTCAACACCGAAATGTACCATATATCAGCTGCGCTTCTCAGCTTTCAGAATTTGTTGGAATTACATTACTAGCGCGAACGGTTGAAGAAGTACGTTAATTCTAAGAATGCATGTCATTTTCTGTTCTCATTTTCTGCAACAGCATCCATTTTTAAAGAGTAATTATCAATATTTGGAGTCAGAAATCGATGTAGTATATCGTAAAAATAGGTATCGCGATATATCCATCCATCCATCCATTATCTATACCCGCTATTTCCAGTTCAGGGTCACGGGGGTCTGCCGGAGCCTATCCCAGCTCACTTCGGGCGAAAGGCAGGGGTCCACCCTGGACAGGTCACCAGTCCATCGCAGTCACGATATATTGCCATATGAAAATTTTTATCAGACCCCCAATGTCAGTATACATGTAACTAGTGTGGTGAGAAAGCAAACACTGGGTCAATAATAATTAGCTCTACTGGGGTAGACTGGATATTAGATTTATCATAGAACCAAGCGGCCCTTTATGGGGAACTAAAATTCTATCATTATATTGATGAACAAATTCTTAATAATGATAATGTATAATTTATTTTATAAATAAATGCATATGTGCCATCCTGACCCCTAAAGCTGACCTCAGAGGACTGAAAGCACCTTACTGTAGCTAAGATAAGCAATGTCCTTTAGTTTTAGGAGGAATATTAATCGTTCAATGTCTCATATAACCCAGGGATCGATCAAAGACCATCATCAAACATTTCAGTTCTCTGTTGGTCAAGAGATGAGGGCTTTCCGTAGGAGGCGTCAGAGCTTCCTATACTAACGGCCTTCCTCTGACACATGCATTGGTTCAATGGGAATTTGTAAGTGAAGCTGTTTCTAAAGGGAATGATGTTGGATTATACATGTATATAATGTATGCTGTATTGAAATGGTCCATAATCAATTCACAATGTGTAGTTCTCTTTTCACTTACATGTCAAAAAGATAATCCAAAACACCCGGTCTCGTGAGCGCTCTTCTCCTCTTAATGTATTCCTTTCAACATCCTTTTTGATCACTTTCTTGAGAAAAGAATGAAGAATGAAGGATTTCCTCAGGGCCATTATCTTGAAATGTCTTTTTTCAGCAATTAATCATCTTATTTAGCCTATCTGTGTCATTTTATCCTGTAAGATGGAAGCAATCAATCAATGTCCTTGGGAGTGAAACACCTGCTGCATTCAGAGATTATTTGTTTTCATTTCAGCAAAATATGGTTTCTGTAGATTATAAACAAAAATCATATTCCTCTGGATTCTTGAAGTGTTTTTTTTTTTAAGCAAAGTAAAAGCAAAATTAATGCAAATGTTAAATGCTCAAAGGGAGACTTATGCAAGCTTTTAGTAAAAGGCAGAAAAAAATCCCAATTTGCAAGGCTTGATAAATATCTATGGGGAAAAATGTTAATTTTATGTAATTTCAAATGCATATAAGCATTGCAATTATAGTTAAACTTTTTTATAACTACCTGCATTCCACAAACATTATAGCTCATTTCACTAATTAAAATGATTTATACTTAACTGAGGACAACCTTACTTTAAACAACCTAAATAAAAGCATAATATAATCTTTGGAAACACATTGAGCTGCAGAACAGGTTTGCTTTAATTATTAACTCCTGATGTTACTTCCGTCTCTTTGCATGTTCTCCTTATGTCTTCCATCTTTACCATTTACAATTCACTCACTGTCCATGGTGCTGAAACCACCAGTTCTCACTAAGCATGAGATATTTCATGACTTGCTTGTCTCAGGGCTAAATGAGCGTAAAGCTTTAGTTTGAATGACTTTGAAGGAGACCCGTAATTATATATTGAAAGTGAACGAGTTTTTAAAGCCTGGGTATTTTTAGGACAGCTGGTTCTAAAAAAAAAAAAAAAAAAAAAAAAAAAATTACACCTTAGCTTTTGTTCTCTACCAAATTTCCAAGTCAGACTTGAAACTCCTTTCATGTATATGACAAAGTGCTCATAAAATTGAGGATATATTTATGGAACAAAATGTAATACTTTTGTCAGCTATAGCCTTAAACCTCATGGACAAACCTTCAGCTAAAGCTGGGAATGAAAAGTAGCATTCACTCTGGCACAGCTGAAGTCATATTGTTTTGGTTTTTAAGCAAATTCCTTTTTCTTGATTGCAAGTCTTGAAATTCATTCTGTCCACCCTACAATCTTGTGCAAAAGTTACTTAGTCTTTTTCATTTTTGTGAAAAAACAAAAAAAAACAGTGGGTATTAGTATTACATACAAAGAACAGCATATAACCTTTTTTTTCAGTATTTATTCAATAAATGCATCCATGTGCTGGTAGTCATCAGACCTTGATCAACTGATGAACAGTTGGGATTTCCCTCCCCAACAAAGTACTAAAATTCCACCACAGTGAATAAAGCAACTGATAAAGTCATAGGGTGGGGGGGAAATGCTCCTTAAAGTTACTGCTGCCAAAGCTGAATCTAGCCGTTCTTGTATCATGAAGGTACTTAGTATTACTCGCATGATTTTGTTCTTTGGTTTGAATTCTGTTAAGACAATAATGGGATGCTTTAAAGAGAGGTTGTTCTTTTTGTTTTTTTCTTTTGTCCTTGTTGTTGTATGTTGTTTTAAGTTGTATTTGCCTGATAGGAAGACTTGCTATGATGACCACACATGAAAGCAACATAGGATTAAAAGTGAAGGTCAATAACATTTGCACATGATGGTATCATTAGGTGGTTCCCTGAGAGAAAGCCTTTCTCTAAGGTTTGATTAACCTTTCATTATGCGCTGACTCCCAAACATCACTCTGTAAGGAGTGCAAGTGGGGGCTGGAGATCCACACTCCTGGTGCAAGACCTCTTCACCCCTTCACTCTGGCTTCATTAGGAGTGAGTATATACACAGGATTGACTGAAGCTACTCATTTTATTATCCTGAATGGTGCCCATTGTTCAGAGACATCATCAATTGTGCACCGTTGTGCGCTGCGGTGCTCCTGAATTTTAACTCGCAGCAATGTGCTGAATGGGCACTGAGCCTAACCCTATAATCCTCTCACACTGCTGCGTGTACCACTTCCTGCATTCCTCCATCCCTGCTCATGTTTAATATCAAACAATGCTTTATTTGTGTTGCTTTTTAATGTGCACTGACTGCAACGCACTGCTTCAGTTTACATTAACACACCTACTTATGAGGGGAGGAATATCCACCTTCATTATGCATAGGACTCTTGACAATCCCCCTCCTTAGATTAGCTACATATGTGACAGTGTGTATGGCTCAGCTCAAAGTGGGGGAAGATTGAAAATATGCAAGGTAATGTGTATTTCAACTCCACTGTTCTGTCTTCATGCTCTTGATCCTACAGTAGTCTCCCATGGCCAGTGTTAGCATATATTTCATTAAGCTAGCTAAGGAAAGAGCTTGAGCATAGTCCAGTTGGTGATAATGAGAAAGCCTCCAGGATTTTTGAAGATCTGCAAACAAAGGCATAATAAAACATAACATCTCTGCATGCAGCTCGCCCTCTATTCTCCATTTCACTTTTGTTTGGTATTAAAAGGTTGATGATATGTTATAAGATGGAAGTTACACAGACTAGAATTCTTTTTTAATTTAAATTTGCCTTTCAATAACTGCCTTATGGCTTTTCCAGCCACACTTGGACATCACAACTAATGATAATGAAAAAAAAACACAAAAACATGAACGTGATTTCATCTGTGCCCAATTCAAGTGTGGTATCATAATTCCGATGCCTGAGGTCATCTGTAAAAACCTTTGAATATCAAACACATTCCCCCACAAATATTGAATAAGTCTTATATTAAAAGTCATGGTAGATGAGCAGAATGGTAATTTTTGGTTTTAAACTGATTAGGCTCTCACAGCTTATTTTCTGGGAAAAAGGCCATAATGGAGGAGAAAGCTGACCAGTCTGAAAAAGACAAAAAAACAAACAAACAAATAAACAAAAAAACAAACAAAAAAAAAAAAACTGTGGGAGCTCCTCATGTCATTCAAAAGTAAAAATTAAGTTCTTGTAATTAAACACCTTAAGATTTCTGGTTATATATTAGCATGCTCTCCCTCATTATCACTGGATGCTGTTTTTCTTCTTTCCTCATGGCTTCGAGTGTGACAGATTCCATTAAAGTAGCCGTTTTAATTATGTAGGTGTTAAAATTTAATTAATGGAACAGGAGAGCAACTCCATTACTAAGACATATTTTTGACGCTCGCTTAGACAAAAGAAAGAGATCTCACTCTGGCAGAGCAGCGTCCCTTGAACATATCTTTTTTTGTTCTCCAGCCTGCGTCTAGCCCACAGTGCCTACACTCCTTACAGCTGCTGAGCTTATAGCTCACCATCGATCATCCAGAGCGCTGTCAGAAAAGTTGACAGTGAGATTCTCCTATCTCCAAGCCTCACAGTCTCCCTCAGAAAAAAAAAAAGAAAGAAAAAAGTCTTAGTGACAGAGAGAAAAAGCTCTCTTTTCTGCTGATCTGCACTTACATATCACATTTCCATGGAATGTGCATTGAGAAGGAAATATACAGGTCTGCTTGCTTGCTTTTCTCTCGACACTATTGTCTTGAACAAATGAGGTAAACAAGCACCATTGATGATAAATTCTGTGTTTGCAGGCAGTGCTGTGGACCTGTGGACCTGTCCTAGTTTTAGACCTGGATGTGAATACTTTGTTTTAGCTTTTCATTTGTATTTTGAAATTTATATCAGCAAATAACCATGTTCTGGGAGGGTTGACTGATCTAATATTGTCAGTGTTTTAATAGAAATGTTTGCTGACTTCGTGCGGGATACACAATAATGCTCTATTGACAGGGTTTATATGCAGAGGTCCATCCAATGGGTATCAAGACGTAACCATCCCACACCCACTGTGTCACTACTCTCCAGGCTTATTTTTCAGAATTTTATTTTATTTTATTTTTTTATTATATAATGATGCTAAAGTCTGGTCCTACTGGATTGGCTGATGCTTGGTCGCACGGGTGCTTCCAAACCTAAACGGACTTGAAGCTGACGACCCACTTGGTGCAGTTTGTTTTGTTACATGTGAATGCGATAATTGTACTCAGGTGCAGACCAAAGCAATCAGACCGAGACGCCCCAAAATAGGTCTTGATTAAAATCAAATGGTGAATTCTGGCGCATGAAAACATGTCTTGCTTTGGATGTTTTAGTTGCGCATTAGCCACTTCAGTGGACATAAGGGAGCCATCTTACATCCATTTAAAGGATTGTTTTTGAAGCTGATTGCTTAAAACCATCAGTTGATAAAATTTTTATGATTTGAAGTACACTCGATGGGAAAATTGTAAAGGTTTTGCAAAGAGTGAAGGCATCATTCATTTGCTATCCATGTGAATATTGAACTATAAATCATTGCATGTTTTTAGAAGTAAATGATTGTATTTGAAAAAAAAGAAATAATGCAGATATTTAATCGTTTGTCTTTGAAAGGGTGAAATCCAACTCTGCATTTGTGAGAGCGTCACTATGAAAGGTTTCATGCATGAGAGACAAGATGAAGAAAACACCACAAAGACACACGCACACACACACGCACACACATACACACGGACACAGCAGAATCCAACCACAGGTGTGTTTTCATCTTCCCAGCAGGTGCCTGATTGGCCAACTGCCCTGACACGTCCCTCAGAGAAACACTATGCCTCACAAAGTGTACCAAAGTGACCTATCTTCCCTCAAGATGGAAGCCTGGGACAATGCGAAGCACGTAGAACTTTACATAGTTTTTATAGAACTTTTTCAAAGCTGGCCTCTACAGAAATTTGCTGCATTTCTGTCATAGCAGTCTTTGTACTCCAGGATTCCACAGGTAACTAATCCCTCTGACAGACGGTTCACGCTGGACACGATGGGCATGTTGAGTCAAAGAATCCTTCAGTCACCAACCCTCTTTGATGCAGATTAGAGAAAGGTCTGGGGGAACATTTGCCATAGCAGGATCTTCCTGCCTCCGCGTTTCTCAGACGGCGCGGCCAGCGATACTGGCCAGAGGCTATTACACAATCTGTGGCAGCCTGATCACTGAGAAACCAGGGACATGCTGGGGTGTGTTGGAGAGTCAGAGTGCCGGATGGAAGATAACGAGAGTAAAATAAAGAACAAAGTTTGTGGCTTTCCAGGTTTCACTGTGGGGTGTTCACATAGCATCAAACAGTGGATGGCCTGAAGTGCAGCATCTCCGGCCGACCAGCCAGCTCAGCTGAAGCCGTGTCACAGACTCCCTTTGATGTTGGGTGGGAGAGCAGAAGGAGGAGAAGATGAGGGTGGTGAGGGTGGGTAGACTGCAGCTGTTTTGGCCTCTTCATAGCCACAGCTGACATGGCAGGAGCTAACAATAATTCTTCTCTGTAGTTTTGCTCTATAGCCCTCATCCACCCCCACACTATCCACCTTCCCCAACCTGCCTATGTGCCCCTGCTGAGATGGCTGCCCCCCTGCATGTCTGTAGATTGAATGCACACACACACACACACTTGTACAAAAGCAAGTGAAGCAAGAAAAGACTCTGCAACATTATAATGCTGACCTGAGTCACTCTTATACAAGAACATAAGCCGCAAATGCATTCTCTGTACATGCTGAAGAAAAGTAAGAGTGAATGTTGGCTAGCTTTTACCTGTATTTTCAATTCAATATAAAGTAATGAATGATTTGTCAGTGCTTTTTCCTGAGAGCGCTCTTAGACCCTCAGCATGAGCGCTGCAGTGTCCTTGTTAACCTCGTGTCTTGTATCACCTGTAACTGGCATGGCAGTGGACTTTACAACATAAAGCATCTTTGGATTTATTTTTCTCACTCAGCAGTCGCTTGCGTTAAATAATTTCTTGGCGAACTGTTGTGCATTGTGGACATTACTGCCTGTCTTTGTCCCTGTTGTAGAATATATATAAATGTATGTATATATGTATTTTTTTTCTTTTATTTTTGGAAGAGTTTTTGATGCAAACCAAACACGTTTTGGCAGTCATCGAGTGAGTGTAATCATCCATCTGAGCAAACTATTTGTTTGACCAGCAGAATTATTCAGTACCAGCTCAATAAACATCAGCAGGCGAGCTTGGAGCCTCCAGCTCTATGCTTAGGCAGTATGCATTGTGCTGCATAAAGAATAAAGCAACAGATTCATTGTAATTTATTGACATAAACTAATATCTCATTTACTCATGTAGATTAATAAAAAAAAATATGCTAATATCCTGGCAGTTGTTAATTGCGTGCTACTGTGGGACTCATTTTTGATTACCCATATGGACTTTTTACTGTCCCACTTTTATCCTTATACTAACTATGTCTTCAAACCATTCTGTTTTTATGGATATCTAAAATAATAATAATAACAATGATAGTAAATAGACATTCTCTTTGAAGTTCACTTTTAGATGCCCCATGGATTGCAGTCAGTGCTCTGTGGAAAAGGTTCAACATGTCCAGATATGCTCTAAAGAATTAAATGAACTGGAAACGCATTTTATTGCGATCCGTGGATAATTCTCAACTTTTTTAATGATGCCCCTCGACTCCTGTTGAGTGTGAGACAACTACAGGCTTTGGTACCATTAAAGCACAAAGGGAAAAGTCATATTTGCAGTACTGAAAGCTCATTTCCCATGATGCAAAACATTACCTTTACAAAAATAGCATACAGTGGCAAGTGGGATTTATGTCTAAGTTTGTGCCATTGCAAGTAAACAACAACAGTAAACAACAAAATTTCCAATCAAGAAATGCCTTCATGAATGTTACAGAGGGTGCAGGCCACCAGCGGCATTCAAGAAAAGGAAGGCCGATAACTGTTAGAATCACCTAAAGCAAATCCCATTTTATCAAATCAGATTTGTTGGACAGATGAAATCAAGACAAACTTGTATCAGAATGACAAGAAAAGTATTTGGGGGGGTTCATGAGCCAAAGCAAACCACTTCATGTGTCAAACATGGTGGAGGCAGTGTGATGCTCACATTCAGCCAAAACTGAGAGGATGAACCTAAATTTACTGCAGAAACTTTTTGAGGCTTTTTCAGGGCAAGAAATTAAACATTCTTCTGTTCTTCAGTATCCAAGTTGGTCACATGATCTAACTCAATGAAGCAAATTTTTCAGTTACTGAAGACAAGAAAATAAAGCCCCACAAACAAGCAAACAAGCTCCCTAAAATGAAGGTAGTTTGCTGTAATTCCTCCATAGAAACTCACCCTA